>VUYV01000758.1:0-49247 GCA_008711295.1 Anarhynchus alexandrinus | reverse complement strand
CCTACCCCGCATCCCTCCTCCTGCCCCGCATCCTTCTCCTGCCCCGCATCCTTCTCCTGCCCCGCATCCCCGGTGCTACCAGCCCGGAGCGCGGTCCTGCCCCGGTTCCCGCCCCCCCCGGTCCTGCTCCCGGCCCCGGTGCCCGCGGGGTGCTGTGCGGGCCGGGGGCTTCCACCCACCGGGGAGGCACCCACCGCGCAGGGCTCACTGCGGGCAGCGACCAGCCCAGTCCCGGTGTCCAAATTTCCCCTCATAGCGGTACCCAACATCCACGGCTGCAGGGTGCATCCCTCCCCATAGCGGTACCCAAACCCCCCAGATGCAGGACACATCCCTCCCCACAGCGGAACCCAAAGCCCCTGACTGCAGGGCTCATCCCTCCGCATAGCAGTACCCAAACCCCTCAGGCACAGGATGCATCCCTCCCCATAGCAGTACCCAACCCCCCCAGCTGCAGGGTGCATCCCTCCCCATAGCGGTACCCAAACCCCTTGGCATGCAGGGCACATCCCTCCCCATAGTGGTACCCAAGCCCCCTGGGATGCAGGGCGCATCCCTCCCCATAGCGGTGCCCAAATCTCTGGGACGCAGGGCTCATCCCTCCCCACAGTGGTACCCAAAATCCCCAGGTGCAGGGCACATCCCTCCCCATAGTGGTACCCAAACCCCCTGGGATGCAGGGTGCATCTCTCCCCGTAGTGGTACCCAAACTCCCTGGCTGCAGGGCACCACATCCCACCCCATAGTGCTACCCAAATACCTGAGACAAAGGGCGCATCCCTCCCCATAGTGGTAGCCAAACCCCTCAGATGGAGGGCACATCCCTCCCCATAGCGGTGCCCAAATTTCTGGGACGCAGGGCTCATCCCTCCCCACAGTGGTACCCAAACCCCTAGGATGCAGGGCGCATCCCTCCCATGATAATTGAGGGCATCATTTAAGTCACCTCTCCGACTGGTCTCAGCAGGGGCACGCTGTGCTGTCAACGGCTTTGCGGCACGGTAATCTCTAGCTTTCCAGCAGGGCTTTTCCCGTTGCGGCTTTGCAGACTGAGGACACACCAGGAGCACGGCAGGATCACCGCTCAGGCATGGGACCGGCTGGAGATCGATGCTGATGAACACGTGGAACTATTTGTCCGGCTATGAGGGGTGTTTTTGCACTTTCTGTGTGAGAACCAAATTGTTAGACTGGATTCGCCCACATTGCACACGCGGTCCCTGTGCCATGTACCAGCCCGGCTCAGGCGCGGCACAGAAATGAGCCTGGCTGCACAGCCCCACAGCTCCCAGCTCTCGGGACCAGTCACCCCGACGCTGGAGATGCCTGAAGTCCCCGTCGAAAAAGGGTGCATCCAGGTAAACTGAAACTTCGCCGTTTATGTTGGTCAAAGCTAAAAATCCCAGGGGTGCATCATATTCCCCAGAAGATTCTTACTAAATTACACTTTATCAGTTAAAAACTAATGCTCTCCATGTGTAAAGTGTTTTATTTTGCAGTTGTATCTCTTTATCTAATCCCAAAGGTTTCTTTTCTCTGGCAACTTCTTGGTTTGCAGAAGAGAAAGACACAGTTTGGAGCAGCCCAGAGATGATGGTATTTCCCAGCCTTGTATGCCAAACATGGAACGGATCCCTACAGTTTGTCCTGGCCACACAGGGCTCGGGCAGGGTTGGGGACAATGAGGGACCGGGGTGACAAACATCCCAGCTCCAAGCTCCTGTCCCCTGCCCCAGCTGCAGTAATGCTCTGATATGGCAAAGTTGGGAGCAGTTATTTCTAATAATAAATAAATCCAGGTCAGCGATACAGAGAGCAATGTCAAGGCATTTAAATCCCCCAAGACACAACTTTTAATTTAAGGCAAATCTGGGACTCTGCACGCTTGAAGTGCTGCCGTCCCTCAGCCCAGCCGAGATCAGAGGGGTTCTTCTGGGGGGGACCGAACCCCCCGGTGGGAAGGGCCACGGCAGCACCCACAGCTGATGCCTGGGGCCTTGGAGGGGACGCTCGAAAGAGCGAGGGACATCCTCCCCCCCGCTTCACCTCTTCCACTTGTCAACTGCCTGCTAATAGGACAAACACTTTTCCAGCCTCATTCATCCCCATATCCTCACCCCGGGGCCAGTGGCACTGATTCAAAAATCCCCATTGCTCCCCTGGCTCCTTGCGGGTGGGCAATGACAGTCACCTCAGGCACGACCACAGAAAGGCAGTTTAGTTTACAAAACAAAATGGAAAGTATCATCACTCCTTCTGGCGGGCTTGGTTAGAAACAAGACAGTTCTTGCTGCTGTTTACCCTGACATCATTAGTCTTCAGAGTTAACAGCCAGCTTGTGGGTACCGACAGCCCCTGCCTCTCTGGGCTCTTGTCGTAGCCTCTTTGCAAGCACCGGCGGATGCCGTAGTCCCAGATTTAGAGCGGGGTGAAGCTTTCTGCTGCGGGAAAGTGGCAATAGGCGCAGACAGGCACCGCTGCGAAGCTCGCCTTAATGATCTCTTTCCATCGCACATAAATATTTCCCTTAAACCCTCCCTTTCTCCAGCTCCCTCGAAGTGGCACCGGGTTTGTTTTGTGGCAGGTTTTGGAAGAAATGCGATCCGTGTTTTCCGTTTGCTGTTGTGCAAGGCGGAGGGGTGCAGGTCGGGGCAGGCGGCGTGTGCCGGCCGGGGTGCCGGGGGAGGCAGGCACGTGCGTCCCGGCTGGGGCACCCCAGGCACCTCGCCGCGGGCTGGAAAGGTTTCAGCTTTCCTGGAAACTATTCCAAATTTCACAGAACAAACAAACAAACAAAGATCCCAAGAATAGAATAGTTCCAATTGGAAAACTGCAAAAGAGAAATCCTGTTTATACAGATATTTGTGGGAAAGCAGCGGGGAGAAAACAAAGAGTGAAGCTAATTGACTGACAGGTGGGGAGGTAGCTTGGACGGGGGAGGCGTGCTTGGGTTTGGGGACAGATTAACGACAAGCTAAACTGCCACCGGCTATGGGGACGGTGGGTCCCATGCTGGGGGTGGCAGGTCTGACCGGAGCGGAGCAGGAGGAACACCCACACCCATCCCTTGGGACAGTTTTGGGGTGGAACCAGCCTGTATCGGACCCAGACCCAGCCCGTATCGGACCCAGACCCAGCCCGTATCGGACCCAGACCCAGCCCGTATCGGACCCACCGACTCTGCCCACTGCTCCAGGAGGAGACCGGTACGTGGAGTAGCGCCGGTGCTCTGGGCAACGCGCAGCAAGCGAGGGCTGCGAGCACGTGAGCCGTCTTTGGATTTAATCACCCAAAAGGAAAAAAAGGAATAATCTCAAAAATGGGGTGAAACAGCACCACAGAAATCCTCCGGCCATCCCCGACCTCTGGGGCTGCAGGGGTGGCTCTGTGTACCCGGGGAGGGGGGGAAGAAAGCCCAACTCTGCCTCCAGAAGTCCTCCGGCCACGGCGGGGGGGACGGAGCAGCCCGGAGCGGGGAGGAAGGAGCCCAGCCCGAGCGGTGGGGCTGGAGCCGAGCGGGGAATACAACACAGATGTGTCTGCTTCCATCCAGCTGCGCGTCTCCAGGACCCCTCTTGCAGGACTGGGGCTCGAAGGCGTTTTTCAGGCCTTCCCCATTGCATCTCCGGTGCAGAGCCGGGAGGATACTGTTGCGCAAAGGCCTTCATCTCCCCAGCTCAGGATGCCGCCCGATGGCACCAGCGCCAGCGGTGCCTGAGCAGGACGCAGGGCAGGCACACGCCAGCGTGGTGGCTCGTCCCCGAGGCAGCCCAGTGAGCAGAGCTGAGAATGCTCACAACTCGCCGCACGCAGCGACTCCTCCTCAGCAGCAAATCCCGAGCGGCGGCACTCAGGGGCACCCCGGGGTGACAGGCAGGGAGGCCACGGGTCCCCTCCAGCTCCAGCCGTGCCACCCATCGTGGGGCAGCTTCGGGACCACGCCGCTGGCAGAGCATCTCCTATGTGGGCTCCCTCGCCTGTCGCAGTCCCAGGGAGGAGGGTGAGTTCTAAACAGACCTAAACACCCTTAAACACCCTTTAAGCACCCTTGAACACACAGATGCAAACTGGGGTGGAGGTGGCCTCCCAGTGCTCCCCATCACATCCACGCCCCGAGCGTTGGCAGCGCTGCGCCGGCGGCTCGTGCTATGCTCAGCATCGGCTTTTACCTGGCAGGTTCCTGCACGGAGGGGCTGGAGCCCCCCGCTCCTGCCTGCTTGGACCTCAGGGAGCAGGTCCTTCAGCCTCAGCAGCGGGCAGAGCTGCGGGCACGCACCCCCGGACCTGCACCCCCTCCATCTCCGGGTGTCTCCTAGGGACCAGGCGGCCGCTGGAGCCAGGGCCAACTCGCCCTTACTCAGCCTCTCCTCCATCAGTCCTTCCCGGCCAGCTCCCAGAGAGGCTGGGCAACCTTGGAGATGGTGAAAACTTCCCAGGACAAGGCCCTGAGCAACCGAAGTGAGGCCCTGCCCTGCACGGGAGTTTGGATCTGTCACCTCCAGGTGTGCCTTCACCACCCCACCATCCTCACCCAGCTCAGCAGGAAACGGGCTCTGGTGAGGCGTTACCTTGGCATGAAGTCAGGCACAGTGCTGCTTGATTTTTGTGCTGCTCACCGGCTGCCTTCTTTGCCGTGGGACGTCGGGATTTCCATCATTCCTTCCCCAGCCACCTCTGGTGTCGTTCTGGACCCGCCACGCCAGTCCCACGGCAAATTGCACACCCAGGGACACCCTCAGACGCGTCTCTCTGCAGGATCTGGAACCACGGATGCTCCCAGGGCGAGTGGGCTGAGTACACGTCGTTTGCATCACCTCCTCTTCCTAAGCATGGAGAAACGCGATGCTGACGTGCGTGCCGGGGCTAACCTCTTCCAGCTGCCACGGGCTGCAACGTTAGTCTGACTGTACTTGTTGGGCTCAGGAACCGCCTAAAATCAGTTGCTGGCATCCCCTAAAATTAAAAAAAAAAATAAAAATCATTGAGAAGTGCTGAGCAGGAGAGGTGAGAACCCTTGCAAGGCCCCAGGAGGCACGCTGAGCTGCTGATCCTGCAGCGTCTCCCGCGGCCGCGTCGTGTCTCCCTCGGTGGTGGCTCCTCTCGGCGCTCTCCCACCCAAGCAGAGCTTTGCCCCGTTGGAAATCAGGATGTTGCGTTGCAATGTGAGTGCTGGAGATGCTGAAAAGACCACGAAAAAGAGGCAAATCTGGCTTTGGGAAGGGCGTGGGTGCCCCTTCGAAAGCAAACCACGCTGGGACAGCCCTGCTAGGGCACAGCTGAAGACATCGGCAGAGGCTGCTCTCGGCACGGGGCGTTCAGGGAGGCCACGGGCATGGGAAATGGAGGGATTGAAGGTCTAGAGAGGAGAGGCTCAGCACTCCCTTAATGGCTGGCTCATTCCTTCTCCTGTCTTCCTCGTGTTTGTTTTTGCAAGCATTAATACGCTGGGATTGTTTTCTTTAGCGCACGTCGGGTCTGGGGGGTTTGGCTGGGGGTCTGGGATCTGGGTGACCTTGCCCCATCAGGAGACCTTCCCCGCAGCGGTCTACGGAGCATGGCCCACAGTTGCCCCAGGTGCCCACAGCCCCGGCAGGAACCACAGAGGTGCCCCTGCCACAAAGACCGCCCGGCCCGAGCTCACAGGGTGCTGCTGCGAGATGGTGGGACCAGCGGGCTGAGCAGCAGCCATGAGCAGTCGCTCTTCTCCCCGAAACGAGGAGGCTTCACCTTGACGCGCCTGGCTGCTCCGCAGAGCCGCACCGCACGACACCCTCCTGCTCTGCATCCCGCAGAAGGCAGCAGCTGTCCTGCCAAAATCCCAGTAGCTGCTAAACAAACAATTTAATGCAAAACAGCCTCAACGGAGCAGGAGCAAACGTGCCCAAGAAAGCGTCGAAGCCATTACAGAGGCACAGCAAAAGCGCGTGACGTCGCAAAGGCTCTGCAGAGGGCTCGGAAAGCACAGCCTGGTACCATTTGCATCTTTTGTTTTAACTAATGTTTTCCTAATGACGTGCGTAACGCCGTTAGTGATATGCCATTTCCATCCATCCCGCAGTGTTTGCTAAGAGCCCAAATGTCAGTCTGTCCGGCTGTCCCTGCAGCCAGCGCCTGCCTGTCCCCACGCCTCACCCTGCTGCATCTAGCAGGGTTGGTACCAGCACCTTCTGCCTCAAATCCCGAGGAAGCGAAAGCCAGAGCATAACAGGGAGCCTCTGGCTCATGAAGGAGGTTTGGGAGTTGCTCGTATTGGGCTTGGCTGCCTCCTCTTGACCAGTCAAGCTGCCCTGGATCCACCGGGGTTTAAACCGGCCCCAGGCTGATGTCTCGCCGGCCGACAGCGAGCTGCGAGCAGAGCCCGCGGATTCCCCTTTGCTTTTCCAGCCTTTCCTGGTTGCAGCTGCAAGAGGAGCCCGAGCAGGATGCACACCTGGGTACCTGAAAAGGATGCCCACCTGGGCATCTCACAGGGATGCACCAGGACTTTGGGTGATGGCTTCAAAATGAGAGAGAGGGGATTTAGATTAGATACGAGGAAGAAATTTTTTGCTGTGAGGGTGGTGAGCCCCTGGCGCAGGTTGCCCAGAGAAGCTGTGGCTGCCCCATCCCTGGAGGTGTTCAAGGCCGGGTTGGACGGGGCTTGGAGCAACCTGGGCTGGTGGGAGGTGTCCCTGCCCATGGTTGGAACTGGATGATCTTCAAGGTCCCTTCTAACTCCAACCATTTGACGATCCTATGACCAGGAGGGATGCTAATCAAAGCGTTGCCTGTCGCAGCATGGACTTGCACACTTTCAGAGCTGCCTTTGAGGCGCGCGAGCAGGGGACAGATGATGGGCACAGGGAAACGGCTGTGCAACCACCCAGCTCTGGCCTCGCAGCGGACGGCTGGCGAAACACAAGATGTTTTACAAGAGCCTTTTGGCTGCAAGGTGGGAGGGTGCTGGAACCAGTCCTGCCCTGGGCTGACGGGGAGGGAGCAGGCGAGGCTGAGCTCTACCTTGTCTCCATGGGGAGATGAAGCCTGACCTCATTTCCAACGTGCACTTGGCCTCCCGTCCCTCTGAGCATCTTCTGGGAGGTGAGAAAGGATCACCTGTGACCTCAAGTCTCTCCTGATTAAAGGCAGCTCCGGTGCGGTGGCCCTATGGAGATGAAGGCCTGCTGTGGTGAAGCAACCTACCAACAGTGACCCAGGCAAACCAGGGACAGTTCAGGGCCCCAAAGGGCAATTCCTGCCCCCGTGATTAGCACCTTCCCAGTGCAGACCCGGGATGCCCCGCACAGGGTCACCCAGGGCGGTCCTTCATGCAAGAGGTGGGGAAGCAGAGAGAGGAGCAGCACCCAGCCGCTCTGCCCGCTGCAGAGAGCGGAGACTTGTGAAAGAGGCAGCAGTCCCCGAAAATGAGAGATTTGGCAGAGGAGAGCTGCTGAGCGAGCCTGCTCCCAGGCTTGGGGCCAAAACCAGCTGTTACCAGGTACCACGGGCACCTCGTCCTGATCCTGCGTGGCATCTACAGCCCGGCCGGAGAACGAGTACGGGACACGGAATCACGGTATTTTCAGAGTTGGAAGGGACCTCTAGAGATCATCCTGTCCCACTCCCCTGCTAAAGCAGGACTGCCCGGAGCACATCACTCAGGACTGCATCCAGGTGGGGCTTGAAAGTCTCCAGAGAAGGGCACTCCCCCACCCCCCTGGGCAGCCTGTGCCACTGCTCTGCCACCCCAACCAGAAAGAAGTTTGTCTGTGTATTTGAATGGAACTTCCTATGTTCCAACTTGTGCCCGTTGCCCCTCGTCCTGTCACTGGGAACCACTGGAAAGAGTCTGGCTCCATCCTCCTTCAACCCACCCTTTAGATACTGGTACGCCATAATAAGGTCTCCCCTCAGCCTTCTCTCCTCCAGGCTAAAGAGTCCCAGCGCTCTCAGCCTCTCCTCATACGGGAGATGCTCCAGTCCCTCCATCATCTGAGTTGCCCTACGCTGGACTCTCTCCAGCAGTTCCCTGTCCCTTTTGAACTGGGGAGCCCAGAACTGGACACAATATTCCAGTTGTGGCCTCACACTGTGTGATGACACCTCAGATATCTTCCTCATGCAGACGTCGTCAAAGAGCCATTAAAGGCCCTGGGTTCCCACATCACTCGGCACAGGGAGGGATGCGCTGGAGGTTGGTGTTGCTCTAGGCCACCTCTCGCAGCCTCGCTTGCCCCGTCGGCCCTTTGGGAGATGAGGGAGTCCAGAGATGTGATCTATAGCAAGAGGAGATGTTGTGAACCACTCGGATGGAGTGAAAAATTGGAACCAGCCAGCAAAGACGTGGTACATAATGTCACGCTCAAAATTACTACGAACAAGTGTCCATAAACACTGAGGGGGGAAATCTAAGCAATTAAGTAATTTTAAATGTCAAATAGCCCATGGACCCCACATTTGGACATGACAGATGAACAAAAACATAGACATTAAAAATTCCTGAAAACTAACAAAGGAACGATGATTAATTTCTCTCTGTTCCAGGGTAATCGCATTATATACACACAAAGGAGTCATAAAAATTCCAGGATGACGGAACAAAATCCTTATAGAGCTTCACAGATAAAATACAACCATACTGGAAGGAGCTGGAACGGTCCAGGGAAGAAGCGTGCCTGGGGCTGGCTCATATATATCGTGCTGGATAAAACACCCTCCCTGGAGGGTGCGACCGCAAGATTAGACCTGGTGAAAGTGCTGATGAACATGAATGCCACGTCCCAGCTCGAGATGGGACGAATCCTTCTCGCTTACAGCAGTGGTTCCCCCGTGCTCGCTGCAAACAGAGCTGGGAATCGTCCCCTCACAAAACCCGAGCGCCACGTGCCAAAGGAACTGAGGATGCGGATGCATCAGAAGTGGCACAAGCAAGGACGGTGCAGAAGATGGCGGGAGGGAAACAGGTAAAGAGGTCACATCCCAGCCCTGCTGCGGTCAGTTTAAAACTCCTCTCGAGTCCCAGGTGCCGGAGCTGAGCATTTAGGAACGCAAGAAAAGGGAGGGAATAAAGTCGAATCATTTCAGTCCAAGAGGAGGCTTCATTCTTCATATAAGAGAAAGATATTCCAAACCAAAACCACAAAGAAAATATCATTAAAAGAGGCCGCAGTGTTGCTTGGTGACTGTTCATTGGCTTTTTGTGGGATGTTTTTCATCAAAAACGGCTGTGTAGTCTGCAAAATTAATTAAGGAGGGCGCTGAGCGGTGCCAGGGGCAGAGGGGGGTTTAGGGGCTGCCCCCGCGGGCCACAGACCCCGTAACGAGGAGAACAGTCCCTCTGAGTGCAGCAACCAAAGCCCCTGGGCTCTGCAGCGCTGGTCCCCCGGGACAGGCAGCCACAGAGCGGCAGCGACCGGAGATGGGGGTCCCGGCGCCTCCGAGAGAGCTGCATCCCCTGAGCTTCCTCACCGGCTCCATCCCGAGTAATCCCATCCGCGCTGGAAGCTGCAGCCCGGCTCCGAGCCCGCTCGTAATTCACTCTCCGCTCCTTCGGCAGCCCGGAGCGGTGAACCCAGCCGATGGGGACATCTTTCCCATATCCTAATGGTCCGTGAAACTTCAGCACGCTCAGGATACCCGGAGTCCTGTCTGGGAAAAGATATGGAAAAAATGTGGGGCTTTGCGGCAAAATGGTGTGAAACAGCTCGGGAAATGGGAAAAAGGCATCACAGCAAGAGAGGGGTGAAACAGGAATGGGGGGGCACCGCTCTTGCCCATGGTGCAGAGGACAGGCGATGGCTGCGGAGGTGCCTGTGCCCTGGCATGTCCCTGGGCGCAGCCATGTCCCCATGTCCCTGCCCGGCCCCGGCCGGCGATGGCAGCAGCTGTGCCTTGCGCCTTCCCCGTCCCAGTCCCCCGACTTCCCGGCCAGGAGAGGTGTGCCGGGTGAGAGCCATGGCAACTCTTACACAGAGCGTCAACAAAAATCAAGAAAATAATGACTTTCTCATTGAAATCTCTGGGGAGGGAGAAAAGCTTTCAGGCCAGATCTGCCTGCCATAAAACGGGCTTTAAAATTTTTCCGCGGATGCTGAAGCGGAGCTAAGGCGAGAGCCTGCTCCAGCTCAGCCACATCCCGGCCGGCGGGGAGCGAGAACCGGGGGAGCCACGGGCTGTCCGGCCCTCCCGCCGTGCCGGGAGAGATGGCACGGATGCAGCGGTTGCAGCAGTCCCTGCGCTCGTGCCGTCTCACCCTGGCTCCACCAGGGTGGGGATGGCTGGACCTTGGACACTGGCCTGGAGAGGTGGGAGAAGGACACCTTGGATTCATCCTATTTTTTCATTTGGCGTACATCTTGAGAAAATATTTTCTTTTAAGCCCAAATCCAGTGGATTCCAAAAAAACTGCTTTTTTTTTTTTTTTTAATGGAAAAACTCAGCTAGAAGGCAGTTTTCTACGCTGGGCGTGATATGCTCCTCCTTCGCAGGCTGTCAGGGACAGTCCTCCACCTTCCCTGCGAGCAAAGGCAACCCTCCCGCCTCGCTGCTCAGCAGGGACTCAATTACACATATGAAGCTGACCCGGCCAAAACGCAGCCCAGAAGAGTTTGACACAAAGTTGGGACCCTGCCAAGAAATTCCTAATTGAAAGTGGTTACCCAAACGTCTATCAGTGGGGTCTCCGCCCGCCGAACCCTCCTCTGTCACCGTGAATTACGAGCGCGCTCTGGTTTGAAATGAGGCAGAGTAAATCTAATCATATTTTTATGAGCCCCTCTTCCTCTTGCACGGGCTGAGCTTCGGGCCCACGCTGTGCAGCAGAAGAGCGGTCCCTTTGCCTTTTTCCCTCACCCGTCTCCTTCTTTGAGTGACAGGTTAGATTATTAACAGATTAAAAATTCAAGCTGTAATAAACCGAGTCCCAAAAAGCGAGTCGGAGCCACGGGCTGGGCAACGATGGGCAGGCAGAAGAAGAGATGCTATTTCCAGCAACGGGGACTCTGTGACTCATCCCTCCTTCCTTCTCCCTGTGCCATGGCCCAGGTGGGATGCTTGGAAGGGACCGGGGTACGGAGCTACTGGGGGACACAAAAACCGTGTGGGTCACTCCTCGGGGGCCGAGCAGGGTTGTTGAGAAGTGAAGCAAGGGGAGAAGCGCTGTTACATCGCTGGTGCTCCCGTGGGATCCGTCTCAGCGCCTGGCAGGAAGACTACACCGGGTGACAGCATCTCTCCCACCTCCACCTCAACTTGGACCCCCTCGACCACCGCTGAGCCACAGCGGGCAGCCCCCAGCAATGGCCAAAGGTCTCTGGGACCTCGCCCAGGGCTCCACTCGGCAGCGATAACGAGCCACTGTAAGGCATCCTGCCTGCTGCCGAGCTACCTCCAAAGAGCTGTTTCACACCTCCTCGGGCGTGAAGGTCACAGACCAGATGTTCCCCATCAGCAGACAGATCCTCGTACATTTTAGACCGGATTTAAGCCCTGCAGTCAAATCGCCTTCATTTTCTCAGAGGGAAGCGATACTCGTTTGTCGAGCAGTATTTGGCTGGGAAGGGAAGGGGATGAACTGCACAAGGAGCGCGATCCTTGGGATACAGAGCAGAGCCTGCCTTTCTGAGGCCTCTTCCAAAATAACTGCTGGCAGCCAAGACGCTGACCTGACCAGCCGGCACCTCTCAGGGTACTGGGTACCATAAACTCATATCATCGCCCGCCCTGGCAGAGCAAGGATGCTCAGGGGTTCAGCCGCCAGCGCGCTGACGGGGAGCTGAGCTCTTCTGATGCCACAAGAGATGTCCCAGCTGCACGTCAGCTCCTTGCTGGAGGACCCCCACCAGGAACGGTCCTTGTTCTGCCACCCACAGCCACGGGGACCTTAGGGATCTCGCCTTCCAGCTTCATCTCTGGTGCTGGAACCGCAGCAGACCAGAGGGAGAGAGGACGGGTCCGTGACCCGCAGAGATGTCCAGGGTTGAGGAACAGCTTTGGAGAATATCCCTTCAGACACCAGCAGCCTCTGCTCCCAGCAGGGACAGCCCTTTGGGAGCTTCGAGCAGCCTGGGAGACCCATTTGCAGCCATGGGCTTGGGGGCCACCCATCGACCACCGTGAGCTAGAACTCAGTCTGCAACAGGATCAGCGCTGGTGGCACTGGGAGCAGCGAAGGACGTTGTCCTGGCCCTGCCCAGGGAAAGCAGAGGAGAGGCCGCTCTAGCAGGAGGATTTATCTAATGCCCTCAATGCTGTTGAACACAGTAGCCTAATCTCCACAACATGTGCCCTCCGAGGAGGACTGCATTAGGATTGCTCTCACCGGTCTAACGGGACACATCTCAAAGCGCAGCCCCGAGCCTGAGCCTCACCCGATGCAGCCGAACCGGCCCAGGAGGTGGTTTGGGTTCTGCTTCCTCCAGTCTGCGTAGAAATAACCCAAGTCCTGATCAGACAGCCCGGCCACTGACTGCGAGACAAACTCCGGAGAGGACGGATCCATGAGGGATGTTCCAGGATGGTCACCTCCTTGCAAAGAAAGCTCATACCAAAGCTGCTGCTTTGTGCTGCTTGTGAAGAAACCACGCTTTTGGTGAACACCAAAGCAGAGAGCTGCTGCCAGCTCCTGATTGACCATGTAGACAGACATAGAAAGAGATGGCCAGGTTCTTTCAGGGAAAGGCACATTTTTTTGAGAATCAAAGACAGGGGAGAGGTCCCGTTCACTGGGAACAGCCACCAGGAGCCGCAGCGCCGGCGTGTCACTGGTGGCAGGAGGGAGGGAGCTCGGTGTGGAGCAGACACCGTGTAGGGCTATGTCACACAGGTCAGGAAGGTCAGAACATCACAGAGACATGCTCTGCTCCAACGTTCAGGTCCTGCCACGGTGCAGACCAAAGAGTTTCCTCCCTCCACCCAACGCTTCTGCTGCAGAACTGCTTTCGCCGAGTGCCTGGGCAACATCCCTTGAGCAGGCAGTTGCCCCCGTACCGCCCTCATCCTGGCTCGGGCTCAGAGCACAGCGACACAGTGAGTTTGGGGAGCTCAGTTTGGGAGCTGCAGGTCTGGAGAGATTCAACATCCATCTGTGTCCTTACTGCAGATCCTCCAGGGGATCCTCGTGGCTCAGCCCCGACAGCTCCTCAGGCCACATCCACGCTCCAGCCACATCCTCTGCTCCAGCACCAAGGGAGGGGTTTGGATTTGATTTTGGAATTGATTTAATTTGGAATGGATTTAATTCCTCTCTGATTTAATTCCTCTTGGCAAAGCAGCACGTGAAGGACTCGCCTGCCCCTGGGTGCTGGTGGTGATGCTCCGGAGGGCTCAGCCCAGGAGCGCTGCTCACTCCCCCCTCTCCTTTACATTCCAGAGGGCTATAATCCTTTAAAAGGCGCATAGCTGGTCTCAGCGTGCTGCCATCCCGCATTACGGACCCGCTGTGCGACTCCGGCTCCGGCTGAGGGTTTGCAGCTGGAGCTGCCGGCACACTCGGGCTTCCGACTGCGCTGCCGGTGCTGGGAGAGCCGCTGGGGCAGAGGGGGGGTCACTTCAAAGCTGTTCTGCCTCTTATAAAATCCCCTGCCGTGGAAATAGGGATGCCTGGAATTCACAGATGCCTGGCAAGTCTGCAAATAAAATGTTCGGATCAGTTGGCTGGCTTGGGGAGGGTTTTTAAGTATTGACATTACGGTGACATATGGAAGCATCAGCTTCGGGCAGAGCCTCGCACTGCACGCACAGAGGCAGGTTTGGCCCCAGAGAGACCCAAAGCAGTCAGGGAGAAGGCCCTTGCGCATCGGGATGGAGGAATAACCCAGCCTCTGAGCCGGAGGGAGCCACAGCCTGGCTGCGACGCACAGAGCGGTGGTGGGGGTCAGCCCCAAACCAGGCAGCGACTGAGGCAGGTGTCTACCAGCCGAGTGCAGACATTTGGAAGAACCTCCAGCACAAACGCGGTGCTGAGATCCTGCCTGCCCTTAGCCGAGACCCGGGAGCCGGGCTGCACGCGCGCTCCCAGTCAACACCAGTGCAAAATACAATGGATTTGTTTAAATCCCCCACGCAGACCGCAGCCAAAGCAACCTGCCCCCAGGACAAACACAGCAGGAGCCTGTTATCTCCCTTCCTGAATGCGCCTCTGTTCCCAGCAGAGTTTTCCCCCAGGGCCCACGAACCCCAGTGTGGAGCCAGCCCTCCACTTCCCCCCACTCCCGGCACACTGGCGAGTCCGTCCTGCTCCTGCTCTCGGCTTTTCGCCATCGCTGCTCGCTGCCAGGAGATGGTCAGCAGCGCTCGGGGATGGCCGGTGCTGTAGCAGGGACAGACGAGCATCCCAAGGGTCACCTTCAGAGGGAAAAACCCTCTGGTGACTGTAGGAAGGTCTCTGGACACGATGTATTTTAAAATACGTATCTCCATTAACAAGGATGAGCCCAGAAAGGCAACTGAGCCAGTTGGGAAAGCGATTTGCTCCATATTTATACTCCAAAAAAGGGATTTGGTACCCAGCCTTTCCTGGCCCTCTGGGCTGGCATCTCCCTCGCTCTCCACGGAGCACGCTGCTCCTGCCAGCCGAGCCCTGCGCACCAGCTCCGCCGCCAATAAATCCTCTTCTGCATTAAACATTGCGGGTCTCAATTAATTAAATGAGCACAACAACCACATTCCCCTCAGCAATTAGAGAAGTGGCTGAGTAATTAGATGGAATGTTAATTTAATTTCCAGGAGGGAGGAAGAAAAAGAAAGAAAGGAAAAGAAGGAGCAAATGGGATTACATTTGACGAGAGGGAAATTAAAAGTCACTTAATCATAGAGCAATTAAAGTTCCCCAAACTACGCAGCTAGAAAAAAAAAAAACCCACCGAAAAGGACAGGACCACCAGCACGTACTGTGAACAACGCTCACCCAGGTGAAATAACGGCTGAAGGCCCATGTGTACGTGGATTTGTATAACACCCAGCCCGGCTTAGCCTCGCCTTTCCCCTTCGTTAGGGAACCGGGAGAAGGCTACTGCCTTGCAAACCACCGCTTCATCCCGGCCGTACCTCCGGATAATGCTCTTATCAGCCTCCCTCAGCTAAGTAAGATCAGTCGTCCTCTGCCAGGAGAAACAGAAATGCAAGGCGAGCAACTCCCCGCAGCCCAGAGAGCGCGCCGCAGGCAAACTGGGGCTGGTGGTGCAGGGCACAGACAGGCAGGGTCACCCCAAACACAGGCAGGTTTGGGGCTGGGGGTCACCCCCCCACCGGCGCCAGGCTCTGAGCAGCCGCACCCCGCATGGCACGCGCCCTCCCAGCGGGTTGTCTCCTCTCTGCCTATTTTTACATCTGTTTCTGATTTAAAGATTGCTTTCCAGCCATTTGGAGCATCAACAGGCCACAACCACGACTAGACCAGACCACGACCCTTCCGACAGACCACGAGTGGTCCCGAGACAAGCGATGCCCAGAGCCCAGCCGAGGGTTTGCTAGAAGGATTGAAGGCTGAAGTGGGGAAAAAAAAACCAAACCCAACCCTTGAGCATAAGACATGGGCAAGATGCTCAGCATCAAATTCGCCAGAGGGCTGACAGCCCCCCAGGGGTCTGGTGCCATCGGAGGGGCTGGAGCACCCCAGCCCACACCTTTCTCTTTCCCGAGCTGGCAGCAGAGCCATGGTGGGGTGCGTGTCCCCCATCCCCTCCCCGCTCAGCGAGATGCAGCTGGGCGGGTGGGTGCCAAAGCTCTTGGGTGCGATGAAGCTGCCCGAGTTCAGCTCCCGGTGGCCTCCTGCCTTATCCCAGCCTGCGGCGAGGTTGGGAGATAAAGGCAGGTTTTGTTCGGTTTAATTAGAGCTGGCATGGCAGAGCTTCTTGCTGCCAAGGACTGACAGGCAGATTAATTAATCCGCTCACCGTTGTCACTCAGAGACGGCTCTTCAGCAGCGAAGTGGGGGGAACCCTGGAGAGGAGCAGAGAGCCTCAGCAGAGCAGAAAAGCCGTTGGGGAGAGGGGATGGAGGGGGATATTTTCTCCCTCTTGAGGCTTTTTCCCCTCCCAGGGCTCAAACCTCCTCCTGCCCGAGCATCTCCCCGGGGCGCTGGAGCTCCACTAACCTCCTGCCAGAGTCAGGATTCCTTCAGCCACAGAGCTGAAAGACTCAAACCCTGCACCAGGAAACCACCTGGGACCACGGCAGGGGTTTTGCAGAGGGTAAAACAGGGAGTTAATGCCTCTGCGGACCTTTGGGAAGCAGCAGACGGGTTGCTAGCACTAGAAGTCTGATTTTATTACAGAAAGCCGCGTGAAACAAAGCAGAGCAGAAGCCTCGTGCGAACGCTGTGCCTCCAGCCAGCGAGCAGCTCGCCAGGCTGCAAACGCCCATGCTAATTCCAGTACCCACAACTCGCTGGCTTTTAATTACGATGTGGCGCATCCACAGCAATCCAGGAGGGAAAAAAAAACCAACACCACCATCTTTTCCACCAACCAGCTGTGTCTGAAGCTTTCTTTGAAGGCTGGAAGCAATCACAGCAGCAGTGAATGGAGGTGCAGCAGCAGCTCAGAGCACCGGACTCTGACTCGGGGCCAAGTTGGATGTTCCCAGCTCTGCTGACATGTCACGGGCAGGGTTTAGTGCTCACACCCCGCTCTTCCGCGGCGCCGGCTGCTTCCCATCTCCAGCCGCCGGCCCCGCGTGCCGGCGGAGGCAGGTGTGCAGGCAGGGAGGCAGGATTGCAGGCAGCGGCAGGTACAGACATGCTGGGGAGAGAAGAGCAGTAGGAGAGCTGGGACTGAGTCCTTGGGAAGGCTCAGGGGGAACAGTTGTGGCCACTCGTGCTCAAAAAAATTAAGGGGAAAGTGGGATGTACGAAGAGGAACTGGGAATCAAAAGAAATAGCGTCCAGCTTGCGAGCAAGGACTGCGGGAGCCATCCTTTGCATCCTGGGAAAGCGAGGAGGGAGGATGGAGCTCTGCATCACACTTGCAGGCAGGAGAGACCACAGAGATAGAGGGAGGTGATTTAGGCTAAAGAAGAACATTTTCTCTGGTATAAACAGGCTGCGTGCAAACCTGGAGGGCGGCTCCCAGTCACTAAGGAGATAGAAGCAGCTTTGCTAGGCAAAAGCCTAGCTGCTCTGGGGTAAGGCCACGCGGTATATCAACTCCATACGAGGGCCCTTTCCCCTCCATGGGTTCCGCTGCGTGTTGCCCCGCAGACAGCCTGGCCCCAACGTGCTCCCCTGCGGCAGTACCTGCACCCAGTCTGTCCCACGGCAGCCAGCATTCCCCGGCTTCGCTCCAGCCTCTCTCTTGGCCTCCAGCACGGTGTTGTCCCAGCCTGGCTGGAAAGAACCGGGTTTAGGAAGACAGAAAAACAGCATCTCCATCAAGCCCTGCCCTCCTCGGGGTCACATCCTCCATTGGTGGCTCAGGGGGTTCCCAGCGCTCCCCAGCTCAACCCCAAACTCCCTCCCTGACCCCCCATCATCAGCAAGCCCCCTTCAGCTCCCCAGATCTCTCCCTGCAGATCCCTTCCCCACCTCGGCATCCCGGGGGCAACTAGAGCCAGACCCCTGCCCTTCCAAGTCTCCTATCCCCCGCACACGGGTCCACGGGTTAAACCCCACCATGTCACAGGGGTGCCAAAAAAAGCTTAATGGGGATGTCTCTGGAGAAGGGAATTGGTTTATGTGCACTGCAGTCACTCCCGAAATGTGGCTTTGCCGAGCGCTGCCCACATTTAAAGCAGACAAATAAACCCAGGGATGAAGCACAAGCACCACCCCAGTGCCAGGCGCGAGACAGCCCGTACTTTATTAAGAGTAAACGAGCGCGTAAGCTGTGTCTCTTTCTAAGGTATGAAGGTCTGGCCATCGTCGGCGAGGGCATGCTGCCGGAGGAAGGGGGGGGCTTGGGTGGGCGCCAGGCTGGGCTGCTCCCACCCTGCGCTGCTCCACCTGGCTCCGGGCAGGCGAGAAGCCCGGTCCCAGTCCCGTCCCGCATCCCCGGGGATGCCCTGCCATCCGAGCAGCGCCGTGGGCAGCGCTGCCGCACCATCCCAGGGCACCTGGCAGGGGAAGGGCGGAGGCGGCTCGCTGCCTGCCTGGTTTCACGGGGTGAGAAACTCGCTGCCTGCTCCACCAGAGGCTCAGAGATCCCCCTGGCAGATCCGCTTGGATCCAAATAGCCCAGGAAAGGAGCAAGGAGGACTTTTGCCTAGTGGAAGGGTGTCCTCATTGTGCAAAATACGCATGGAGACACTTTGCTTTCCCAATTCCCCGTCTCCCTGGGCTGCTCCCACGTCACCCCAGCTCGCCCAGAACGTGAGGCTGTAAAATTAAGCATTTGCTCCGACTCCGTCCTTCCCTGGGCGAGCCTCGGGGAGGGGGAACGCACACGATCTGCTCCCGGGGTTTCGCAGAGGTTGCATAAGCCCTGCATGCCTCCGGGATGCTGCTGCCCTTTATTGTTTATTTGCTTAGCAGTAATTATAGCAGCGTAATTATAATCAGCGCTCGTTTACATAAAGAATTACTTTGCTCAGCTTCTGGGCCTCCCTGCTCTCCGAGCCACGTGCCAAGACAAACCTCGGGAGCGCAACAATTAACATGACACTAGGTCCAGGAAAATAGAAAATAGGAGAGAAGGAAGGCAAGAGCCTTCCCTCCCCCACCCCAACCGACCAACTTGGCCCAGCGCGAGACGCTGGCTGGGAAAGCTGAGAGCGCTGCGCTGTTCACACGCGCCGTCAAGGGGAACGGGCCGGTTACGCTGCACCTTCTGGCTGTGAATTAGCGGCCAACCAGCTCCGTCCCGGTAATTAACGGGTCTGCACAGACCGGTGGAGGCATCACCCCTGTGCTTGCTCCTTCCTACCTATATAACCCAAATGCGTTGACGCAGGATCAAGCGTTTGGGCAGGGTCAAAACTCACGTTTTTGAGTGCGTGCAGCGTCTAGAGCCGTCAGCTAAGGATAGGTTTTAAAAAAAAAGTCCAGAGACAGGAGCTCATCCTTCCCTGCAGCAAGCTGACTTGGCTGTACTCCTGAGAAATCAAAGAAAAGTCTGTAAGTATTAGGTTGATTTTCAAAAGAGTTCCCATCTGAGCTTTTCAAATAAGACCCAGGTTTTCGAGTAAGTTCAGTACAGGGCTGCGGAAGACAGCAGCGAGGGGAAAAGAGTTTTCATCCACAACAACTGTGGATGAAAATATTTGCATTTTCTTCCTCTGTGCTTTCAAGGCTTGGCTGAAAAAAAAGAATAAAAAAGGAAAATAAAAAAAAAAGCAGCCTTTTCATTTGGGAAAGCAGCTGCTCTGAATCTTTAGGGGGGAAAAATAATCCAAAACTCAATAGATGAGAATAAAACCAGTGACTAAAAAATTTCATTTCTAAAATCAGGTGCTTTGATAAGCATTTGGGGAGCTCCTGTTGAAAAGCCGCTGTATTTGGGGGTTTTGTACCACCGCTACGCACATCCTCATCCTCAAGTCAATTCTTGCCCTCACCTCTTTGGATAAAAAAAACTAATCTGAGGTTTTCAGCAAATCTATGAAAGTGAGGAGCGCGTGGGCGCCAGGGACGGACGGTGTGGCATCAAGACATCCGCACGCCGTCATGTGCCTGGAGAGGAGCACGGGCTCCCGCAGCAGAGCCGGGCTCTCCAGCGGCCGCGGCTGCAGCTCCTGGCTGATTTTCTGGAGGGGTTTGCACAAGCCCAGCTGCGGCGTGTGCTGGGGTTACGTCGGTTAAAACTCAAAAAGGATTTATTCCCTTTGCCAGGCTGCAAGTGTGGTCTGAGCCTGCCTGTCCTGGAGCATCTGCTGCCCTGTTCTGCCCGGAGACGGACCGTCCCCAGAGTTTGTGTCGGGGCTAATAATTATTATTACTGGGGAGGGCAAAACCCACCTCATCAGTCCTCTCTCTTCTTCCCCTTCCCCAGGACTCCCAGATTTTTTTTTTTAAGTGTTTCCCCACTGCTAATTTGCAAATTACTTATGCCGCTTAGAAGACCCGCACCCCTTCCAGCATCGTCCCGCAGCCCTGCTCAGGCGCAGAGGCGGTGGGAGGCTGAAAGAGGGCACTGGCAGCAGCTCTGCTCTCCGCCCGGTCCTGCTACACTCTCCTTGCTTCGGCCATTTCGGAAGCGAGCTCACTCACCAGGACACGGAGCCGAAACAGCGAGACAGGTCCCCGCTGCCTTCGCGCCCTTCCCTTGGATCCCAGGAGCTCTTTGGCTTTCCTACTTGGCCTTGGGGTGTTATTTTTCCCAGGGCTTTTTTTGGGGGATGTAAATAGGCTCAGGAAGGCAGGAAGAGTCCGGTCACAAGGGAGAGGATGTCTGTGAGTGCCTGCCTCAGGAGAGCACTCGTCTGGGCTTCCTGGCTGCTCAGCCTGGGGTCTCTGGGATCTGTTCTCTGTCCCAAGCGGTGATGACAGGCTTTGCTTCGCTCCTGGCAGCCACCTCGGTACGGGGCATTCGCCCCGATGCCGGTCATGGGAGTTGAGGATGGTTTGCCTAGAAGTTACATCATTTGTGTTTTAAGGGAAGACTTGCCCAAATCCAACTTCTCCTTCCTCTCCAGCAACATCTTCTCTGCTCCGGGAGATGCCCATCTTGGCCAATAGCCCGTGCGTTGCCGATCTGCGCAGCACACCTCTAGAGATGGACCAGCACCCAGTCACATGGCTTCGAGTCCAACAGGAGCTACCGAATAGCTGGCAGAGATCAATCATGAAATAATACTTCTTTTTTTTTTTTTTATGAGCTGTTTGCACTGCAGATGTTATAAACCGCCCCGAGACAGCCGGCGTGGGGGCGAGGCAGGCTCGGAGGGTGGATGAGGTGCCTACAGATGAGACGCAGAAAGCAACCACACGTGATGAGCCACTCCAAGGTTTTGGTTTCATCGATTATGTGTCAGTCTCAAGGAAACAACGGTCGGGAAATAAAGCAGCAGAGCTCATCACTCCTGCAACTCCCAGCTCCCAAAGTCAGGCGAGAGGGCACCACCAGCAGCAGTAGAAGCAGCTTTGTAAAAGTTTGAGGAAAGCAAGGCTAGAAAGTGAGGACTCCTGCCACAAAAGCCCTAGACTGCCCAGACACCTTGGGGATTTTGGTGTCCCAAGTGTCACCCGCAGCCATAAATCCACAGGCAGTTGTTTCTCTGCTGTGAATTTTGTTCCCTACTGCTGCACTTACTGACTCCCTGGGGTTATAAGCCAAAAATGTGCGGGGTTAATGAGTTAAAATGATTTCATCCCGACTCACAGGCAGCAGACTCATCCCAAGGCACATTCAGACCCCACGTCACTCTGTGCCCATCCAGTCCGGGGCGTCCCGGGCAGGGGGACGCAGCGAGGATGCTCCGGCAGGACAGCCCGCTCCCCCCCGCCGCCAGCCCTTCCCTGCTCTCTCGCTTGCATTAGCGCTGATCGTTCTTTCGGGCTTGGAGCCAGAGTGAAATCTCATCTCCGGAGGATACATTTTTAGACAGTTTACAGAATCTGGCTTCCTGCTTTTAAATATATTGGGTTCTTTTGTTTCCCATCACCTGGAAAGAAAAGGTGTGAGAAAAGTCAGTGTCCCCAAGTGACTCTGCGGGTGATCTTGCCACGAGTGGGCAACCTCCGTGGCTTTGGAAGGAGCCAGAAGCAAAGCACCCTGAAGGCATCTAGGCACGCTGACCAAACCTGCAACCGTCCCAGGCGCTGCTATCACCTCCTGCTTCCCCACTTCTGTGATGGGGTACAACCTTCTCCCCTGCATGATGTGTGGACAGGACAGGAGAGGACCACCGTCAGAGTGGAGGTGCTGAGACACAAAACTGGAATAAAACAAAACAGCGGAAGGACCCACCAGTGTCAGTCCTGAGACTCCATCAGCTCCTCATCGAGTCTCAGCTGCCCAGGATGGACCAAAGGGCTACCACCACCGCCAAGGTGGCATGTCAGACCCCAGCATATTTCTGCTGTGTTCCTTCTCGCCAGGCAAGCCCGGGCCAGGCGTGACACAAAGCGTGCTCTGTCTCGCACATCCTCTTGGCCCCGGGTGTGCGCTGGCACAGCCGCCCACCACGGGAAGCTGCTGGCAGGGGGGACTTGGCTACCTCGAGGCAGGAGTCAAAGGGGCTTTGCCAGGTCTAGACTTCCCTTCCTTGCTGCTGGCTTCGAGAAGCTTTTGAGATGACACCATCCCTGGACCATCCCATTCATTCCTTCTTTTCTTCAGAATTGCAGCAAGTGGTTTTCCTGCTGGCAATTTTACATCAAATGCTGTTTGCTGGAGCAGAAAACAAAAATATGCATTTTCTTACACAGAAATCCTGTCAAACGCCCTGGAAAAGTGCACGTATTCTCTTTTTTAGTGGCAGCTGGCTGTCAGCAGCCTGGCCCTCGTCTGTTCTCCAACCCTGAGCTCAGAAACCCACTCCAGGCTGGTGAACAGCCCCTGCGGCCAGGCGGCAGCTCTCCGGGCGAGCACAGCCCAGCACTAAACCCCAGCTCTGTCCCAGAGAGCCCCAGGCCCCCTCCAGCCCCATGGCCAGGGAGGATGCCCCTCTCTCTGCAGCGGGGTCATGGGGGGAGCTGAGATTTCCAAGAGCTGTTTGAGCAAGAGAAGCAAAGTGGGAAGGCACCAGAGGCTGTGCTAGCTCAGCAACCAGAGGAGATACTGCTCTGTTACTCAGACATCTCTCTTCAACCACAGGCTGAGCAGCGGCTCCCACGCCATAAAGGATTAAGCAAGGACTGAACCCAAGGACAGCACTCAACCTTTGGGAGCAAAGGTACCTGGGAGCTCTGCTCCCTGGGACTACCAGCGGAGGTGCCCGAGCATCTCTGCTTGTGGGATGCCCTTGGGCCACCAGCACAGAGCGCAAAGCGGTGGGTCCCCTTGCCAGGACCCCTGGCACAAGCCATGCAAGGGGCCAGAGCCGCCCCTCGCCCTGGGCCACGGCGGCCGCATCCTGGCCTTTTGTTCTCGAAAGAGAGCGCGCAGGCAATGGGGTGCCAGCCACAAGAGCTTGCGCTGGTGCCTGCTTCCTCCCTTGGCACGCAGCGGTGCCGGGCGCCTCTGGCCAATTCTTGCTTGCGTAAACAGCCCGAGTAATGAAGATAAATGAGGCTGAGTGGCAGGGGAGGGCAGCACATCGGCTGCCAGCCAGTCCTTCCCCGTGAATCAGGGCACGCTGCAGGGCTCCAGGGCCACGCTTTTGGTTGGGGACTACAGCATCCCACAAGGTGCGCTATGAGATGCCTTAGACCGGCTCCCCCAAACCACCAACCATTTGTTTTAAGAGCATGAGCAGGGGGGTTAAAGTGGTTTTTCAGACTGGCAAAAAAAAATCACTCATGGAGAAAAACACCTCCACATAGAATACTCTAACTCAGTGAAAAAAAAAAAATGTTCCCCAAGTTGCAACTGTTCCTTCAGCATTTCACAGACCCAACGCCAGGCACGTGTGCCCATAACCACGGCAAGATTTCCCGTGGCTCTGACAGGAGGGGGTTCAAAGCCTGTTTTCACCAGGCAGAAAGTTCCTCCTACTCGCCTGGTTCTCCCGGCACTGGGCTCAGCCCACGGGTGAGCACTGCCATCACCTCCCCGTTGCTCATCCAAGGCGGCTGACACCTCCACGGCCCGTGATGGCAGTCAGGAGACCAACCCCTGTGGTGATGCCGATGCTTCCCACTGACGCAGAGCCTCAACTTGCTGCCCCGGCCCCAGGGTCTGTGTCTGAGCTGCATCTTCTAAGGGATACAAGCGGTTAATATTTAAAAAAAAAAACAAAACCTGTCTTGAGCCATGCTAATGCTGCAGCAGAACAGAGAACCTCTGCCAAGAAGCTTATCTGAGGCTCTTTGTGAACAAAGTGAACCCTGGAAGGTGGCGAGGCTCAGTGACAGGGAGCGGGGATGCAAGCCAAGATCGCTGCCTCTGGCCAGAGGAGAAATTTCCATCTTAGAGAGGAGCCACCCCATTCCGATAACCCCGCTGTTCCCACCACGGTGAGGTTCCTCGGGGGGACCGGGGACCCTGCTCCCTGCCGGCACACCTCAGCTCTGTCGTGGGAGCATCTCGTGGCTCCCACTGCACGGATGGACACCTCAGCTAAAAAGCATCCTTAAGGGATGCAGCACAGGGCAGGCATCCCTCCACTGAGCTCTGCGGTGGCTCCTGCACCTTCTAAATTAGGACAGAAAAGACCCCCCCTCACCCAGCGATTAACCCCTGCAGCCACACGGCGTTTAGTGCCTCTCTGCTTTGCACGCCGTAGGTTCGAGCTCCCGCAGAAACCGGGTATCACACCAGATAGCTACAATGAGCCTTTCAGCCCTGAAAACCTCTGGAAATAAAACTTGAATGAGCTGTATGTCTAATGAACGTGTGGGAAAATCTCAGAGCAGCCAGAATTTCACAGAGGCCTCGGCTCGAACTTTCTGCTTCCCAAATCCTCCCGAGGCAGCACGGATTGGGAATGGAAAGAGAGTGACTCCAACCGAGCGCTCTTTCCATCCCAACGCCCAGCCGGGGTCGATAAAAATCAGCTGTGACCGAGCACAGCCCGTCTATAACTCTGTGTTTATTTTTAATCAGGCGAATTGATGGCTCAAAACTGAGTCGGGCCCCACCAGTTCCCGGAAATTTAAGCCACAGATCACTTCTCTGGAGCTACTGTGCAGCAGCTAAGTGACCCCGCACTTCGAGCCCTCTCTGTGCAACCGGGAGGCAGCCTCCCTCCGCCGTGATTTACTGTGCTTTGCAGCTGGAAAACCCACTGCAGCCCCAGGCAACCTCAGCGGGCAAAAGATAAGGGAAAGCCTCTGCCCTTGCAGCTAGGGAAAGGCAGAGAGAACCATGCAAGGTAGAAACGCAGGGGAGGGACCACCGGGCTGGACCGGAGATGTGAGGGCAGCTGCATCCCGCTGCTTCGGGTGCAGACAACCAAGTCGAGCAGTGCAACAGCTCTTCTGTGAGCTCCAGGTGGGCATCGAGCTGCTCCCGACATCTCCTCCTCTCCAGAGGAGTGGAACTCGCTGTCCCAGGTTTGCTTTACTCTCCAGAACCAGTGCAGGGGACTCGTGAAGCGTTTCTTGCTCCCCGGGGCACAAGAAGAAGAACAGGTCTGTCTGCTCCAGACGTGCCAGCAGATAGGAGGTGGTGTGGAAAGATCCTGATTAGACTTGGCAGGCAGCACGAGCGAGACTTCCTCTTATCCTCGCGCGCCCCACCGTTGGCAGAGCTCTCCCGCTGATCCTCTGGAGTGGCAGCGGGGTTTAATCTCCATGGAGATGGGTCTAATAACAAGTCCATGATCCGCCGCAGGTGGTGGCTTGGCTACTTACAGTTCGCGATGAGCCAGGCTACCTTCTTACTTCTGTTCTCCGTCCCTTTTGGCAGCCACCCAGGAACATGGCAGTGGGGACGCTGGGACAGGGCTCGGGGACTGTGAATGCTCTCCGAGCCTCCAGCCTGAGCAGACAAGAAGGGCAGAAGTAAAGCCACGGGTGCAGCTGGGGGAAGGCCGTAGCAGGGGTAGGACCCAGCTGCTCACGCATCCGCAGCGGTCCGTATTTGGCCAGCTCGGAGACGCCGTGTGCGGGCAGGATGCGGTAAAGCTGGAGCTGGGGATGTTCCTGAGCCTGCAGCTGGGAGACGCTCCCCGAATCCCACTGCAGCTCCTGGAGCGGTGTTTGGCTTTCTCAAAGGATTCACCATTAGTGATAGATTTATCTTGGGTTTTACTTTCCTTCCTTTGCAAAAAAAAACCAAACCAACCCTGTTTGGACAATGCACGGCAACATCCTTGCTCAGTACAGGCAGGGATTAAAGTAAGCAGATGCTTGTTTGCTCCCACTAGCCAGGGAATTGGACCTGAAACATTCAACAGAGTGAGTTTGTCTTTTCCCAGCTGGAGACTTCCCTCTGCGTGTTTTGAAGCTGGACTCCGTGCTATCCGTAGCCCGGCAGGCCTCTGGCACACACAGCCGAGCTCCCCAATGTGTGGTCCTCCGAGCACCAGCAGCTTCTGCAAGGCTGCAAAAATGCACCTGCACACTGGACCTTACACAAAGAGACCTGCGGAGGCTGCATTGCATACGGCTGCAGCTGGCACATCGCTCTACAGGCAAAAGGCACCCTTTGGCATGCCATAAACCTGAACTTGAGGTAGCAATGCAGCACGGCATACAGATTTTGGAGCTGCCGATGAACAGAGAGGTTACGGCATGCCGAGGGCCGGGAGGTTCAGAGCTGAACCGCTCAGATGCCTGCAGGGCGAGCTGCTCTTCCCAGTCACTGCCACTGTTTCGTTGCTGAAGCTGGATGGTTTTTCTGGAATCAGAGTCAAAGGTGCTAGTCTTGGCATCCTCGAAATCAGTTGCCATTGCAGAAGACTCCCAAGAACCTTACCACGCTGGCTGCTGGCTGGCACCCGTCTGCTCTTGCCTCCTGAAACCAGCAAAGGGGGAGTGATTGAGCCAGCGGGCAGGAGGGTCTTCTGCCTGTGAGGTTTCCCTCACTCTCATTCTTGTGGTGTCAACAGGACAGACCAGGACAGCTGAAGACATTTGCTGAGAGAAGAAAAAGCATAAGTAATGAAAAGGTGCTGTAACGGATGGACTCTAATTTAGAGTCTCAGAGAAGCCTGTTGGTTCTGGGATTATTCCCTCTCCTCTGCCAAAAGGAGACAATCAAAGGAACTGAACACCTCAGCACTGCTTCTCAAGGTGACGGCAGATTATCCGGCTTTCTTGCTCATCAGAAGCTCTCACTCCAAGGATTGACAGAGCTGTTACTCTCTCAGATGCACGCTAAAAGACACAGCCTTGCAGAACTCCTGGGCACAAGGACACAGAAAACAGCCTCTTTCCTGGGACTTTTAATGCAGAACTCATGTGCAGAGCAGAGCCCCACAACGTCAGATCTCCAGAACTGCCCCAGGTCTTGTTTGGCCAAAGGCTATGAAGACTCTTAGCTGTAGAACCTGCTCACACCCAGTTTGGTACCTAAACATGTAGCCAGGGCAGTGTAAGTACACCTTGAGGCTCCTGGGAATCAAGCAGGAGGGAGGAATTAATGCCACAACGGGGAAAAACAACATCCATCAGCAAGCAGAACCCAGCAGAGGGTCTGAATGTCTGCTGGAGGCTGTGGGAGGTCCGGGCTCCCCTCCCCATCAGATCTCACTGATACCGCTGCACTGAACGAGCCTGACCCAGACCCCTCAGAGCCACAGATGAATCACTGCAGGTGAAGGGGACCCAGTCGCAGCCCTGACTGGGACAGAGCTCTCCCATCCCGCTCACTGGTTCCAGCAGCTGAGGCTGCTCTCCCACCCAGGCGAGTGGGAAGGTGGAGAGAGGGAGAGGCTCAACCTCTGTCCTCCACGATACGCCAGGACACTGCAAATCACCCATGTCCCTGGGAGCAAAGACAAGGCAGGGATTTTGCATTCCCATCCCCACCACAGCTGGCTCCAGGAGGGAGCACAGGGACGTGTGGCCGTCCCGGTGCCAGGCCAGCCCTCGCACCGCAGCACGGTGGCTTTGCAGAGCCACACCGGTTGTGCCCAACCCGCTGCGGTCCAGCGTTCTCCGGCTGAGCCTCCCTCGCAGGAAGCACCGACGGGCTAATGGTTGTGTCTGAATGTATTAACCAAATTACTCGCTGCGCTCTCTGTTTTCCTAGAGCCCCGGCCAGACCCCAAGACTATTTATCTTGGCTTTGAACCCTCCGCCCCTCGCTGCGCAGCATGAGCACATAACCGCAGAGATTTGTTAATAGAAACCAAAGCAGAAATCACCAGCGAGGCTTGCAGGCAAGGGGCCTGTCCTGTTACAACAGCCCAGAGCCTTGCTAATCAGTGTCACGAACGGCATCTGCTGGGGTTCTGGACCTGCTGCTGCTCAGAGGGATCAGGCAGGGGCAGCAGGGTCTCAGCACTCTGTCACCTCCAGCCCCGTGGCCACTTCCCCGCTCCTGCCTTGCAGCCCCGCAGCAATGGGACTGCAGCCAGCCCAGCACCCAGAGCCCTCCTCGCCTGTGCCCAGTCCTGCCCAGGGACTCTCCCGTACTCTGCTCTCATTTCATGGCACGACAGCGCTAACCGAGCTCAAAGCCACAGTGTGCGAGGTGCTGCGCACACCCCCAGTGAAAGATGGGTCCACCTTCTCCTCAGAAAAGATAAGGATTGAGAGGGCACAGACCTACTGGTGTGTTTGTTCAAGTCAGGAGCAAACATCGAGTTGGAACTCGATCTTCAAGGTCCTTTCCAACCTAAACCATTCTATGATTCTATGAAACATCAGCTCTCCTGGACCTTATCCTGGAGTGACTGCAGAGCAGCTGGGGGAAGGCCTCCCCTCATCGCTGGCAAACAGCAAACCCCGTGGCCACGGTGGCAGGGTTTCACTCCACGAGTTCCCCAAAAGTTTGTCTTGTCCGATTTTAAGCAGCTCAAGCACTGAGGTTCCCTTGCTCCCTTTCGGGGAACTCAAGGCCACGTCTACATGATGGATTTTATACTGCTTTTCCTCACCCATTTGGACTTCAACCCAGCTGAGACCATCTGGTGTCAATGGCTGTGCAGAGGTTCCCGTTTCAGTTGAAACAAGATCTGAGGTTTGCTCAGCCTCTACCATACATCAAGGCTGCAGCGGTTTAAACAACAAACCAAGGTCAGGATTCGATTGCACAACGGGCCCCGAGTCCAAGCATTTACCCATGGGAGCCTCACGTTGGTCATGTAGACCCTCGGGACAAGGAGCAGACTTTGTGGTGGTTCCCTCTGTTGAGGGATGGACCTTCGTCACCCTGCCAAAATCAGAGGCTACTCACACAAATGACAAACCTCTCCTTAGCTCTGCGTTCCCTCACCAGTCTTTTGTCCTTCTCCCACATCCAGAAGCTACTATGAATGAACATGTCAACATCTCAGCAGGTTCCTGGAGCACGCGGCCGCCCAGCTGAGGGGCAGAGCAGTCTCTGAGCAGCGCGAGAGCAGCCAGGTGACCTGGGGCCAGGGCCTCTGCGCGGATCTGTTCGGCCAGGGCTTATTTCCTAGCAGGGAAGCAAAGATCGAGCATTCATTCCCCGCGAGTGAATGAAATCTGCCTTGAATTTAAACGCAATAATCTCAGCCCAACCCTACAAACCACAATTGAAACTTCGCAGCGAAAGCCAGTGTGTTTTGAATAACACATTGCTAAAGGTTTCCCAGTTCATAACACTCCCAAGCCAGTGCGAAATGCGCAGAGAGCCGTGAGAGAGAAACTCTGGGTAAGCAGAAGCGCTGCTGGGACTGTTTCTCATTCACAGCCAGGCTGCAATCGCTGCAGAGCAGGGCTGGAAGGATCTGCATGATTTTTATCATCTCCCAGGACACCAGCGGAGATCCTCGGCAGGTGTAAATTGCCAGAGCTTAGTTCCGGGCGAGATTCTCTGATTTACCCCACCCTGAGGACCCAGTTTCATTGCTAGGGCAGAAAAGTCTGCCTTAGAGCTCTCTCTCCAGCTACAACCGCCCATTCTCAACAGCAGACACAGTGCAGTGATGACCTGGGTGTTACTGGAGCACTAACATCATCTCCAGGGAGATTATTCTTAGTTCCAGTCGTTCCTACCTGTTCCCAGCCCAGGGCCATGGGGCTGTCACCTGAGGGCAGTGTTTTTCCCATTTACACACAGCACAGGAGTCGATGTTCAGCAGCACAGTGACGCGTCTCTCAGCCAGAGCTGTGACAGCAGCGGGGAAATCTGGGACTGGAAAACTTTCTCCCACTTCCAATCAGCGGGGATAAATCTTTCCTCAAATCTTCTCCCATCCTGAAACCTCGCGCCTGGACAGAACCAAACGAAGCATGTTATGTTTTCGGCAACGAGAGCGCGTGAAGGGAAGCAGACAGCTCTGCAAACAGGCAGAGGGTTGGCAAGCGTTGCGCAGCTCACGAGACTCCGCCGGACTCAGCCCAGCGCCGGGGCAAACGCCTCTGGGCTGGCTGAACACACAGCTCTCCGTTTCTTTATAGCTTGGGTTACATTAGCCCCGCAAAAGGCCCTAAATGTTGGGCTGGGGCTGTGTACAAGATGTTTTCCTCCCATAAACTGAAGCATCAGACCAAGGTCACAGTCCCTCAGCGTGCTGGAGGTGTCTGCAAAGTCTTGCCCTGGTCGGTGTCGGCACAGGGCATCCCTTCGATCCACGCTGAAAAGGAGCTTTGGAGCTACCTCTTCCTGGTTAAACCGGCTGAACCTCCCTTTCCATTGGGAACGTTGCCTTCTTCCATGTATTCCTCACTACCCAACAGGGATGGAAGCTGGTTTCCTTCACCCTGCAACTCTCACAAATGAGGTAATTTTATTTCCCGAGGAAGACAGTGGCCAAAGCCCCCCAGCAGCTCACAAACGCCAATTTAATTAAATTTTTTTATTCAAAATATAAGTCACAGCTAATATCTGGCATGAAATGGTCTAAAGAGAATGTGCAGATCCCAGCCCTGAGCAGCAGAATAGGGGCCGATTTCCTTTTAGTCTACACACGCACATATGCACACATATATAAAATATAAATATATATATGTATATACATACATTCATATATACAGAGAGCAAGAGAGCTTTTACGAACCTGTTCGGGCTCCCTAGATGTACAGAAGTCACCGATCAGCAGGCGCTCATTGTAAAATTTCCCTCCAGTAATTTTCAGAACCGTGAAGCGCTTCAAGAAGAAAAGCAGGGAAGACCCTGGCGTTTGCTGGCACCACCAGAGAGAACAGTCGAGGACATCAATCTTCATTCTCGTTAGCGCTGGAAAGAATGCCTAACTGCATTTATGGTGGAGAGCAGCATCTCACAAGTTACGGGTTGTTTCCTTGATAATAAATCTAACATCACGGTCTGACATATCTTGGGTGTTTTGCTTTGCTGAGCTGTGCTTAACAGGTATTTTCTTAAGGGCAGACTTGGTTAATCCAAACAGCGGCACCTCCGTCGATTTTCACTTGCTGCAGACAGGGCTGAAAGCAGATTTCAACATCCTAAACTGGTGTAAAAAAGGAGTAAATCAATACAGGGTGGCAAACAGGGCGCAAAGGAGAGGAGGGTTAGCTCTGTAGGGATCTGCACAGAGAAGAGCAATCGGTCACTGAGAGGGTGCTGAGCCCCTTTTCTTCTAATGGGCGACAGAGCACGAGGGATGTGGGAGCCAACAGCAACACAGAATCAGAGAATTGTCTGGGTTGGAAGGGACCTTTAAGATCACTGAGTCCAACCATCAACCCGACACTGCCAAACCCACCACTAACCCATGTCCCTCAGCACCACATCTGCCCCGCTGTTAAATCCCTCCAGGGATGGGGATTCCACCCCTTCCCTCGGCAGCCTCTTCCAGTGCTTCACAACCCTTTCCGTGAAGGAATTTTCCCTGTTCTCCATCCTAAACCTCTCCTGGTGCAACCTGAGGCCGTTTCCTCTTGTCCCATCGCCTGTTCGTTGGGAGCAGAGACCGACCCCCCCTCGCTGCCCCCTCCTTTCAGGGAGCTGTAGGGAGCGAGAAGGTCTCCCCTCAGCCTCCTTTTCTCCAGGCTGAACACCCCCAGGTCCCTCAACCGCTCCGCACAGGACGTGTGCTCCAGACCCCTCACAGCTCCGTTGCCCTTCTCTGGACACGCTCCGGCGCCTCAATGTCTGTCTTGTGGTGAGGGGCCCAAAACTGACCACAGCACTCGAGGTGGGGCCTCACCAGCGCCGAGCACAGGGGGGAAACAACTTGTGGGGACAAGTGCCATGTTGCACTCCTGGGTCCTGGTCCACAAATCCTCTCCCACGCCAGAGCGGGGCTGTTTCACACGTTGCCGTGAGCTGTGCCGGGGCAGCTCTGCTTCCAGCCCTGGGGATGGCTGCTAGCACGCTATGCCCCTCAGCTCATTAAACATATGAAATTTCTGGCTGAAAAAAAATTAATAATAATAGCCAGACCTGTTTCTAACCTTGGGTGGCTTTGCTTTCTGCTTTTGCCATTCCTCTCTTAACGACTCCCAGAGCTGAGATGCCAAGAGAAGGATTGATATTCAGACTTGCATGTTCAGGGATATTGGGCTGATTTTTTTATTGGAGCCAGGAGTAAAGATTTCTATTTTTCCAAGAGCAGGGAAAGCATGTTCAGGCTGATAAATATCTGTCAGCAAAAACCATTAGCTGATCAAGTGAACTACAAGGGGAAAATAAAAGACGAAAAAGCCCTGTCATTCCCAGCGGAACAGCTCAATGGCCTTTTCCTCCACGGAGGATTTCTAATAAATTTCTTAGAACGTTTTCTGCAGGTCTGCACATCTGTTGGTCTATTAAAGGGATGGATCATCAGAACTTGTCTAAAATGCACCTCATTCTCAGAAATCACAATTCAGTAGCTGCCCACCATCAGCTTCTCCTTTCGGTTCTTCCCAGACCAAGTATGGGCTCACCTTTGCTGCAAATCCTGCATCAGGAGCTGTCAGCATCCTCTCCAGCACAGGTACTGGTCAGTGCAGGGACCAACAATGGGCCAAACATCCCATAAAGCCCCAGAACTCCTCGCTTCTAGCAGTAAGGAACATCTCTCTTCTGTGCCTCTGTAAAATAAAAATGATGACAACTCTGTCCAAAGGAATCATTCCAGCCCCGCAACGGAGGGTCCCCCTTCGCTGGGCCCTGCTGGTGACAGAAGCTCGTACAAGCGTGCCGTAGGGCTCATGAGTTTTAGTGCCAATCTCAAAGCCTCAGTTCTGAGAGTGAGCACAAACCTCCCGGTGAAGTTTATACGCTCTTGGGGTCATAAAGAAAAACTTCAGCAACATCACCCCAAAAGCCCTAGAACCAAAAAGCAATGAAAAAAGATGCTGGTTATGTCCTTGTTAACCCGCTTGCTTTTCAATACAATATCGTAGTTTATGATGGACCAGGGACAGGTGGTGATTTATCACTTTGAAATAATTGGGGTCAGCAGTACTGCCACGGTCCATGGGAAACACCAGTCTACACTGTCTCATCTCGCCACATATTTGGCAGCAGTGAAAAACGTGGTTTACTGCAGCAGCAAAGATTTCTATCTAATCCTCTCTGTGATCTCTTACTCTAGGAAACTTCAGGATCCTGCAGGTGGGAAGCAGGCTCAACCTTCATCTCAGGACTTTCATGAGAGCAAGAGGACACAGCAGGACTCATCCTCCATCGCCATGCATCAGAGCAGGATTATGCCTAGACCTGGACCCCGTACAGGCACGCAAGGCACAGAACAGTAACGAGCACCAAGAAGGAGAAGGCTGGATGCAAAGCTTGACTCAGCACCTCCTGCCTTCCCTCCCTTCTCCCCAGATGTGGCTGGAGAACCAGCGTGGCCCCACCATGCCACGTTCAATGAGAAAAGCCAGGCATGTCATAAAACAGAAAACTAATTGCCCCCAGATGTCTCATTAAGGCCACAGGAAAATCCTACAGGGTCAGGAAAGCACTTGTGGAAAGCACCAGGAGGTCACACTGCCAAACCTTCCCTGGGGCTACAAACGAGCCTACAGCTTGGTGACACCTGAGCACAGAACTGCAAACCCACAGTTCCCGCAGCAGGAGCCTGGCAAGCAGGATCAACCTCCCTCCCAGCAAGCAAAGAAGCAGCTCCGCCTGCTTCCTAGCAGGAATATACTTATTTTTACAGAGACGGAGGATCACAGACCTCAGGGTGGCTGGGGCCGCCCCTGCTGCCTTTCGCATTGCTGAACGCAGGGCAGGTATGACAGCAGGAGAGGTACAAGCCCACCCTCCGAACGTTGGCATCTGTTCAAGAGCTTACAAAGCCTGCATGCCCAACCTCTGCTGAAGCTGCTCTCCCCAAAGCCAGGCTTCTCCATATCCCCCCATCCCCATGTTTCACTTCCACCCAATTAGTCCTGCTAAACGAGAGGCTGCTGTGCACCCTGCAGCAGCCGTTATCCCATGGGACAACGGCCCCGCGTCCTGCCCAGGCAGCAGGAAGCCTCGGGGGTGACCGAGGTAACATCGCTTACGGAGGCTGCTCCATCTGCAACTCGTCCTGTGCCAGAACGGCAGCGGGGAGATAAGGAGTCTCAAAGGTCTCGTGGAAAACTCCGACAAGCAGTCTATTTTGAGCTGGCCTGGCTCGCTTTTCCTGCCGGCCACTGTCCGTGCGCAGGCATGGGACCAGCCGGACCTCGCGTCTCTGGAGGACAGGACAGGAGAGCAAGCTGTCCCCTTTGACGGGAGGCGAGCGAAGGCAGCAGCGGGCTCTGACGTGCATGAGAACATTTCCACCAAGGAAAAGCATCCGGAGCTGGTGAGCGGTCGTGCGCTGCTGGCTTTGCAGCCTTCACCCACCTTGCAGGCTGCTTTCAGTCCCGGGTTTCTACTGGAGTGACCCTGGTCCAACGGGAAGGACTTTGAGTGACACAGTGTCCTGGTCTCCATCTGCAGAATTATTTCAGTTCAGATGCTGTTGCCTGGGGAAGGGGAGGAGGACCCAAGCCCCAGGCAGGGAAAGCCTGGCACTTGGGAAATTTAAACTCTGCGTTGTTTACCTCTCTTGAGAGGAGCAAACAGGCCTGAGCTCGCTCTGCCCACGCTTCACCTTGGTGGCAGAGATGTTCTCATCCAGAGGCCACCCAGAGCAACGGCAGAGCTGTTCTCACCCACCTGGACTGTCTAAACCACGACATGGACCTGCTCGGGTCCCACCGCAGTGCCCTGACCGAGGAGGGCTTCGCTACAGCGAGTCACCCCTTCGGTGTCCCACCGCGGTCCCTGCCTCACCCTTCGCACGCCCGGTGCTCCCTGCCCTCTGGCCGCCCTCCCTCCTGCTCCGCAGCGCAGCCTTGGCACGGGCTGCATCCCATCTCCTTACAGCTCCAGCCCTGCTCCTCCACGGCTCCAACAGCCTAACCACGCCGCTTCCCTGCCCCTCCTCTCCGCGAGCCCTGACTCAAGGACACGGGTCTGTCTCCCCACCACCGGGCTCCGTGATTTGCTCCGACTCAGTCACAGACCAAAGCATCCCACCTCCTTGTCCCACTGCTCTTCTCTTCACTGTCCACTCGCTCCCCAGTCGCTTCGGTCCCCACTGGCACATGAACATTGGCTTCGCTTTGCTTGTTTGGACACAAAACGTGGCTTGAAGATTTAGTTCACTTAAAAATAAAAAAAAAAAAAAAGAAATCCTGATGCAGGAGCTCTTGGAGGAGAACGTGGCTGGGACACAGCCAACGCTCGTTCCTCACCACACCCTTGCAAAGAGGGGAACTGGAGGCATTTGTGCTTTCGAGCAGACCAGCCTATTTTGGGAAGAGACGAAAGGAAACCATGACAAAAGCTGCTATGGAAAAGTGGATAGGAAGCAAGCTGATGCCATTTACTCGGTGCCAGGGAGATAAGCCCAGTTGGCAGCACGTGCCAGCCAGCACCAGCTCAGCAGCTCCCCAAGCAGGTGAGGATGCTCTGAGCACCGCCGGAGTTGGGGGACGCCCACGCTGGGTATGTCCTGGGCATCGTGCAGATGAGAGAGATCTTCAAGGCTGCTCCTTGCTCGGGAGGCTCACGAGAGAGGCACAGACGTCCGCTGCTGACTCCAGAGAAAGCAATTTTTAAGGGATGAGAAAGAGGAGGACTTTGTGACTGAACCACTGCAGTGTCTGGGAACTGGGTTCCTGGGATATGGGAACTATGCGGCAGACAGCTGGGGACAGGGACTGTGATTCATCCTGGATGCTCTGGAAGCAGAGAAAGGGCACAGGGAGCCAAGGCGGTTAAGTAGGGATATAAGAAGGAGAATAAGCAATGGGCCCAAGGCTTTACAAACTATAAACACTGTGATGGAGGAGCTTTGTATTCAAAATAAGCAAAGGCAAATTAAAGGAGGGAATCAGGGGAAGGGAAAGACAGCAGGGAGGAGAAAGAGACTGAGCAGAGATCTGCGACCAATGCCAGGTGAAGAGAAAGCTCTTGCCAGGTTCCTGCTGGAGATGCACGGGAAGCAGAAGCCTGAGAAAGCGTGTGAAGAAATGAGTGAGGGACAGCAGAGCTGGCGCCAAAAAGAGGGGTCCCCAGAGGAGTCCTGGGATGTTTTCCCAGAGTTTTCAACCAGAAGTTAAAGAACTGGTTTAAAGGAAGACCACGACAAGGGCTATGCCCCAGGAACCAATTTGAGAAGCTCAGTCTCAGCTCCTGGTTGGGTTTGTGCCAAACCTCAGCTGGAACGCAGCACAGTCACGTGAAATTACTCAGTGCCCACATCCACCACAGAGTCCTTGACATGCTGATTCCAGCGGGCATAGAAGGAGGACAGAACTGCCCCTTCCCCACCTTCCTACAGGCTAAGAGCCTCATGAACTCAGGCAAAGCAAGACAGAGAGCAGTCCTACAGGGCAAAGAGCCTACAGCTCTCTCCTGCTCATAGAGGACAAGCCAGTTTTTGTGTCACTGGCCATGCTAGAACCAGGTTCCTGAAGCAAAATTCCCAAAAGCACAACATGTGCTGACGGGTGGCTCTGTGCTGAACAGGGAGACTTGCTTCTTGCCTCCATCCAAACAGGAAGACATCAAGGCTGCCGACGAGCCCCACCATAAGCACATACTCCCCCTCAGCCCATGAGGATAAGAAAAAAGACTGAGGCATAAGGAGGCACCAGCTCGCCCAGCATCCAGGATAAAGGTCACTCTCATGGTATTGCTCCAGATGCAGAGAAACCTGCTCCCACAAGACCTGTTTTCCACTCCCTTGGCAACCTCAGGGGTGTTAGACAGTTCGGAGAAGTTTCCAAACTCTGCATCCTTATCCCCATACCAAACAGCAGTAGTCCATTTGCCTCTCTTTCCTCCAGATCCCACCCAGCTCCATGCAGAGCCCTCTACAGATGGTGACTAATACGTTCCACACATCACAGTTCACCTCTGCGGGGAGAAGAGCACAAATAACATAAGTGGTTTCTTTCGATGCAGGAGGCACCAGCAACTCTTGTGAAGCCTGGGAAAGTTTCATCCAGCCAAGATGCTAATCAGCACTCCAGCAAACTGCTGAGTCAGCAAAACAGGAGGACAGCACTGATTTGCAGGAAGCAAAGTGCCAGATGCCTTCATACTTTTCACCCAGGCCAACAGGTTTCATGACTGCTGTGACACATTCCTCTGGGGTCCCTGAGCTCCGCCACCATCGCATGGCAGCCTCGTTCCCCAGGTCTCCGGTCCGTTCGATTAGTCAGCCCTGCAAGCTCCCCGCAGGTCTTCATGATGGACCTGTATTGATCTGCCCCAGCTCCTAGGTTTCTATCTCCATTTATCAGGCCTTTGCATTCTTTTAATCCCATCTCAGCCCTCCCCAAAGTAATGAGATAAGAGGCAGGCTGGAAAGGCTGATAAAAGGGAACTGAACAAATCCATTAATGCTGTTTCTGTGCCAGGAATTACAAACCCTGGCCCTTGTTAATTATACGTGCCAGCCAGAGACCCAGGACAGCAGAGCCAAAGAAGAAAGTGAGGCTCACTGATAACTCGTCCCAAGAAAAAAGCAACACCTGGAGGACCAGGACTTTTGGGGTCTTATGCCACGCGTGGCATTGACTTGTTTGAGCAGGTCAAAGCAGGGTGCTCAAACCTGAGCAGCTACAGCATCGATTGCCCAGAAGCCTAAAGCAGTGCAACTGCTGGCTGCCCCAGCCCTGCCCTCTTGGCTGGGTGTCCGCCCTGGCCCACGCACTCATCACACCCTGCACAAAACCATTTCAGCAAGCTAAACCAGCAAAAAAACAATTCACTTCGGCTTCTGTGCAGTTCAGCAGAAAACATATTCCAAAAAGGGTACATTCCGCAGAGCCCCCATGGACCTGCTCAACAATAACACGGTCTGTACATGAGGGTACGAGCCTTGGCCAGGCGGTGATGGTGATGAACAAGAGCCGAAAGACATGGAATCTCTGCACACGTGGAGAACGTGCAGAGACCCTAACAGTACCGAGCTACCGCATGTGTCCCCTCATGACCGGACAATTGCCCTGCTGCAAGATGTTTCAAGATCTCTAATGTAAGAAACCAAACCAACTCACCAAACCACAGGAAAAGTCAAATTCAGGACATTTTGTCAAGGTACTAAATCAGAGAGCGGAGGACAACTTACCAGGTCAACTGGAACATGTTTTAATTGCAACCTTTGGAAAAAAAATCCCTTGCACAAATGGAGATTAATGGACATTTCAAAAGACACGGTTGCTTTACTCTCACCCCTCCCATTCACATTTTCCTTGGTATGTGGCCTAATGGATGCATCAACAATGTAAAAACCAAGAAAACCTAATAAAATAAATAAATCGAGACACTCATCCAACCAACACCCTCTCTGGAACAGCTTCAGATTCTATTTTAATTGATATCTTCTAAAAAACAAATCCTTTCTCAGGAAATATAAACTACAGCCACTTCAGGGAAAAACATTACAATATTTGCCCAGGATCCCCCAGTTTATGGGAAGCAGAAATCCAGGTCACTGGTCAGGACTGCAACACTGGGCACGCTGGCGCAGAAGAGCACAAAGCATCAGTGAGTACCTGATTTCATCCTGACCCCTAAGGTTTTCATCACTTGGGGCTTTTAACCTTTTTGAGCAGACATTTGGGCTCCTGGGCTGTTTGTTGGTCCAGCAACCGGGATTCTGCAACCCACCCTGGAGCCAGCCCCAGCACCGTGGAAGAGGCTGTTGGTTCTCCTTCCTGGAAGCGATGCCCGTTGACAAGGTGCTCTGTCTTCCTCTCATCTCCCACTTGAGCAGTCTGAGGGCTCGTTAGGAAATGGACCTAATTATGTTTGATGGATGGGAACTGGGGACTATTACTCATCTCTGTGCAGCAGACAGACCATGAAGGATACTTCACAGAAGAATTCAACTGCAAATGCTGCAACTACACAGCATGTTCCCGGCCTGACTCCACAGACCCAGAACCTCTACCGTTCCCAAGGCTTCAAATCACGAGCAAAAGGCCCCGTAGTGGGGAAGGCAAATATCAAATTAGTGTCCTGACATCCAAAATGAGAGCAGGACCTTGCTGTGGCAGGGCCACAGAGTAAGACATTGTTGGAGACAATCTAGGCTCTGGAGCAGGAGCAAATTAAACAAACACTGGAGCCAAAAGAACACAGAGGCTGCAGCACAGAGGAGGAAAACCAGGTCTTTGAAAGGACGCCCAATTCTTGTTCCACTATGAATACTCAAAAAGCCTCTACAGGTTCTCCACATGTGATGGAGCATCTCACACCTGTGTTCCCCCCTCAGTACAACTGCCTGCAGTGCTGCCCTAGGACCAGGACTGGGCACTGTCGGGGCTAATTATCCCTGTCTGGCAGCAGATTTCTTTTCCTTCTGAACCCATCCAGCCCACCATGTAGCCTCCAAACACTTAATGCTGTACTGAAGCCATTGGCAGTGGCCTCAGGGCAGGAATAGGAGGTTTAAATGGGAACTGTGGCAGAACGAGAAGTTCATGGGCCAGGCTGGTTTCTGAACTCATTCATAGCCCTCCCTGGACCAGTTCTTTCTTTAAAGTGGTTCATTGGCTGAGAAATCATTGGGTTCACAAAGGCACAGGGTAGATGACAGGAAATCGCAAAACTGAGTCCAAAATTTAAAGTCCATGAGTGTTAAGTATTTTTCCCCCTCAAAGAAAGAGGATTTCCTAATTAGTGTCCTTTTCTACGTTCTCTGTTGCACCTTCTCTGATGGTGGGAGAGAATATCCCACCCAGGAGGATATTCAAACATCCAAGCCCTTGCTCTAGCAATTTAGTCTTTGCAAGTGAGCACAAAGGCTGCAAAACAGTGGAAGAAAGCAACAGAGAAACCCCAGAAGACAACAGAATAAACCCCAGGCCTCCCAATTCCCCGTCAGTATTCAAGCTGAAACCAAACAACCTATCTAAGCTCTTTGTGCATGTATCCACCTCAACAACTCAGAGGTCACCTAGCAGGAGAAAACAGGGCTTTTTATATGACAGCAGAGAAAGGCACAAGAGAATACAGTAGGATAATTTAATTTCAGTTCTGTTGGCTGCAGGCAGATTAGCTCAGACCCCAGAACACAACATGCTCAAGCAACACATGTGAAGGAAATATTCCTGTCCTGGGAAAGGGGGACAAAAATAAAAAGGATCAGCCAGATCAGTTCCTCAAACTGTTTTTCCGCAATCACACAAATAGTTGCATCAGTGCAAAGGAGAGAACGGTACAGAGCAGTGGAGGCAGCTCACGGGAAAATACGTTCAAGGGAAGTGCTGCTTAACTGGACTAGAGAGGAGGGAGGGTGTGCGAAGCATTCCTTACCCCGACTGCAGTCGGGAAAATCACCTGCTTTAGCTCTCCCACACTAGGTCATCTGGGAGCAAGACCCTGTGGGCAGACAAGGAGGCCTGAGCTCCTCCCTGCCAAATGTGCTTCTGTCTCACCCTTCGCCTTGCAGCAGATGCCGCAACTCCTGCTAAACACCATCCTGCTTAACCATCCATCAGCACTTATCGGGCCTTATCGCATCTTAATCCACTGTCATCCCATCCTTCGCAGGGAAAATGGGATGAAGCTGCAGCAAAGTCTGCAGAACGAGATAAAGTCGCCTTCTGCAACCCATCCCTGCGGCAAGGCTGCACGCCAGGGTGGCCCGAGAAGGCTGAAGCACACAACAAAGCTGCTCAGTGCAGCTGGAGGGTGATGCTCATTCCAGCCAGGACCTGTCAGGGCACCCTTCCCTGAGCCACGGCACCCTCAGCACCCACTCCTCCTGGGCTCTCGCAGGCTCATAACCCCCTCTCGTGGCAAACACACAGCCCGATTCTCCCTGACCCCACACAGGAAAGATTTTTCCAGCACTGGATCCTGCTCCAGATTTCCAGAGCCCTTTAGAGGCTCTGCCGATGAAGCACATGAATATTGATGATTTGCAGAGATGCAGCAGAAAAAGCAGCTGCAGGGAGACGGACTCTCCGGAGCCAAGTTCAGCGAACGCTGCCTGGTGCAGAACACCTCCTGGGGCAGGAGAAAGGAGGGGGAAAACACAGAGCTTTTGTGGGGAGAAACAGAGTGAGCTTTTCAATAGCGCTTAGAGAATCATGATTCTACCTTTAACCAAGCAAGGGCACCCTGTTCCTTAATGTAAAGCTTTGGAAAAATCTTCACCTGTTCTTAAAACTGAACGATGCTGTGGAAGAGCAGTTTTACAGCTGGACAGACTTGCGCTGCTTGAGCAATGCTGCCTCGTAGGTCAAAACTGGCACGAACAGGATCTGGCTACCTACCCCTGACTCACTTTCGGTTGGCTTTCAGGGATTTATTTAAAGCAAGGTTATATTACTAAGAATTTAACCTTGCTTTAAATAAATCCATAGAGCCATTTGCACATTTAACGTGGAACCTGTCCTCCACCACTTTGCTGAGCAGGGGCTGTACTAGGAGTGGGAGAAGCCCTTATGGACCGATATCCTATAGATCCTAAATCTCTCCTCACACATCAATAATCACAGCTCCTTCCCATACCCGTTGTAGCCCCTGCGCTGCAGCAATGCTGCATCTCACACATGCATACACCCTCCCTACATACATACTCCCCCCAGGTATCCCCTGTGGTGCCCCTCATCACCCTATATCTGATCCCTTCTATGTATGAGTTGGTTGTTGAGCCTGTAACTTTGGGACAAGCAGATACTGCTAAAGATAAGCAGGGTAGGTCACTCATGCAGGCACTGGAGTACGCTGCTGCTGGCTCTGGAGCCGTATGTGCCAACTGAGCTCCCGCTCTGCCCGCTGGCCAACCGCCCAACACCCCTTACAGGGGGCACAAATTCGGGTGCCAAACTGAACCAGCCACCCCTATGAAACTTGCCGGAATTCAGTGCTTTTGAGACATCTCCTCTCTGCCAAACGGTGCTGAAATTAGCCAAGGGATTCAACCGTCGTTAGCAGGGGGAGGGAGCATACATACCGATACACGCAGATGCAATCTCGTGTCAGTATGAAGCCAGCCTAGAAAGCAAGTGTATTAGTCCCTGCTGAGAAGGGATACGGGGGTAGAGGGGGAGAAACAAATGGGCAGGAAGTTTTCCAGTTCAGGAAGGGGAGTGTCAAGGCTCATTGCAAACATCGCAATCTCCTCGCTTCCCTACCAGTACAGTGAGTTCTGGTAGCACAGCTCACGTTCAGGCTCCAAGACCTCAGCCAAAGCCCATCTGCTTTCTTCTGGACTTTTCACATCCCAGGGATTGCCAAGGTCTACTTGGAAAAAGCTAATGGCTGCTCTCAGTGCTGCTATTCCTTCACCCTCCAACAGCCTGAGCGGAGCTGCCAGCAGCTGTTCGAGTGCAGCAAAAAGCCAGAAGGGATGGTTTGTCCTGTATAAGCACCCTAAAGCTCGCATATGATATTTATTAGGACTGCTAAACCAAAGCCAGTTCACTCACTCTCCCTTGTGCTGTGGGAAGGAAGAGGGAAGTGACATCTTTCCCTCTCAAAAGCAGTAAAAATTTTCTGGGGACAACACTGCTTGTTCCCTTGCCTCTTTTCCCACTCATTTGCGTGGGACCACGTCCCCAGCTGCCTCTTTCATGAAAGTGCTAAGCCAGCCTTTAAGTTACAGTGACACTGGCCAAGCATGTGCTCTGCAGTTGATGCAAGCGACCGGTGCAGAAACGCTGCAGTCACTGCGCTAACGCGATCCCCCCGAGACACCTCTGAGCAGCCTGGAGTGGCACAGAAATGAAACTGTCTGGCTACAAATCCCTTACGACAAAGGGGGACCCCCCATCAGCTGGGCAAGGTCCTTGCCACACACAGGAGCATCTCTCACTCAAGGCAGGCATGGGCAACTGCCTCCAATGCTCATTTGTTCAGGCATATGTTGAGTCTTCCAGAACAAAGACAGGATGAAAAACTGGCACACCATCATACCGAGAGACAGGGGAAAACTGGGGATGGTTCTAATTTTGCGAAACCTCAACTGCTGCATTATAGGCTGCTCCAAGTTTAGATGACATTGCATGAGTCCTCTCTACCTTCTAGTCAGGAGGAGGAAGAAAAAAATACATCTACTCTGGTCTGCAAAAAATTAGACGCTAGGAAGGGCTTTGGATAAAACTAGCACTGAGATTTTATTTTTCCAAAACTAAATGAAATTACAGGGTGTTTTTTTTCTTGTAAATCCATATTTCCAGCAGGATGCTGAAGAGGACCGAGTGAGTGAAGGAAATAGCATGAGTGACCTACCCTGCTTATCTTTAGCAGTATCTGCTTGTCCCAAAGTTACAGGCTCAACAACCAACTCATACGTAGAAGGGATCAGGAGAGAGGCAATTCAAAGCAGCCCCTTATTCGGGTGCCTCAGGAAGACAGGTGAACAAAAGGATGCTAAGAAACAACTGGCTTCAAAATTCAACACAAATTCAGCACTCTGAAAGGCACTGTATTTTTCGATGGTGCTGCAGAGCCTTCGTCCTGAGGCTGAGTAGTGCACAAGGGTGAGGAGAGGGACGGGGCTCTGCCACCTCTCCACTAGGCCTGGAGCAACATCTGCCCTCAAGCAGGGCAGTTCCCTGGGCCACCGCATGGAGTAAACCACGGTGGATGCGAGATAAGGTCCAAAACCAACCAACAGAAGAATGTGCTTCAGCCTTCTAAGCCTCAGTACCCGCTACTGAAAGCGGCCATGTGTCAGTCACAGGCCATGCTCACGATTAACAAGCTAAACAAAGCCATCTGTGACCCTAAAAATCAACAGATGTTGTTCCTCTGACTCATGCAGGCAGAGCAGGCACGAGGACAAACAGGCAACAGCGAAGATCCCAGCTTGTTCGCCATTCCTTGGTTTGTGAGCTCCCCAGCTCGTTTCCAGGACTGCTGCTGAGCCGCAAAAGCAACACACTCATAGCAGCCAGGTTTTGGGGAGAAAAACATTGCTCACCTGGAATCCAACAAACATGTCGTGCCAGCGACCAGGAGGGACTTGGCATGGAGGATCAGCCCAGGTTACGTCAGAGGGTGCAACTGCTAGGATAGCACGGGAGCAGCCTTCCGAAAAAGATCCTGTGCCATCACCACGTGGCACCGCGGCTCCATCCACATGTAAGAGAGAGAGACACAGATGAGCAAGAGCCTTATGGCGTGAGCACACAAGAACACCCAACGCACACATGTGCGTTTCGACATACATCCACCATGGGAAAGGGCAGAGGCAGCCCCAGTCCGCCCAGGGGAAGGCAGGCGGCTGCAGGAGTCACGGTACTGGGGTGCCAAAGCAGATCCCAGCAGCAAAGCTGAAAGGAAAGCGCCTAGGGGTGAATGGGAACATGCACTGCGCTGGCAAGCAGGGCAGAGATCAGATCAATGACGGGAAAAGTCACCGAAATAGAAGTTTTGGAAGGTTCCAAAACTATTTGCGAGGTGGGGCCAAATTTGACTAATAGCTTCAGCCAAAATGGAGAAAATAATTAGAAAAACATTGAAACGTGTCATTTTTAGTTCTTTTTTTTTTTTTCTAAATGAAACATTTCACTTCGGAAATGATGAAACATTTTAGTCGCAGCAGGATCTTGGAGCCTTTGTCCCAGTGAAACAGCAATGTTTATTCTGTTTGTCACTTACTGACTGAGTTAAATGTCAGGAGGAAATCTCAGTGTTGCTTTTTCATGTAAAAATAAAAATCAAAAACGTACAAAAGATGTTATCTGGTGGTACAGGGCATTAGAAGAGGCCAGCTAAAGGGCTGAAGGCAAGCACCTTTCCTGTCCAGATCCTCAACTCCCCTGAAGTGCCAACAGAGGACCGAACCGCTGGGGATTAGCCAGTACGGAGAAGTGATGGGGTGACCTCAGGTGACAGGGGAGGTTGGGATGCTCTCAGGAGCCTCTCCCCCTACCAACCCAAGGAGCTGCCCCAAAATGGCCCTAGAAATGGCAGGGTCAAGGGCAGTGAAGGCTGGGAGGGACATCAAACGCTGCTGTGAAAAGCCCCCCAGAGTTCCTGGAATGGGAGAACTGGGACCTTCCCCTGCTTCCGTGCCCAGGGGCGCTGGGGAAAGCCACATCCTGCCTCTTCCATCACGCAGAGGAGCCTCTGCCAAGAAATCAGCCTCTCCCGTGACTGGTGCCTTGGCTTCGTCTTATTTTAGGGTCTGATGAAAAGACTTGGGGTCTTCTCCAAGCTTTACTAATGAAGGGCTGAGTGCCACAGCCAAGAGACTTGGGATCCCACACTGCTCCCTCGCTCCCACGTGAGCCCAGACATCTTGCGTGTTTCCTTCCCTCACTCCCTCCTCCACTGGAAATCCCTGCCCACACACCATGTAGATTTTGCAGATCCAAGGCCTCGCCACCATGGCTTATCACCGCAGTTTCAGAAACGATCGTTCCCACCATAGGTAGTAAGATATCCACAACAGACCTCAACTCCAGTCCACTTCCAGTGCACTGACAGCTTGTCCCAAAAAACACACAGGCCTTGCCCAAATAATGACCTTTAACTGCTCCATCCATGGGCCAAACGCTAAGTCAGCGCTCTGAGCAGCTCTTAAAAACTAGCCAAGAGGGAACTACGGCAAGAGATATTTTTCTAAACGCCACAACACAATCGCCTGCCCAAAGCCTGGCTCAGCCATTTACAAGCGTTGGAGGAGCACACCCCGTTTCCAAAGTGTCCCACCACAGGTATTCTTGGGGTAGACGTGGCACGATGGCCTTTGGGGTCTTGGTGTGGGGTATGGAGACCCCAGCATGCGTCCACATGAACCTCCAGCTGCTGGGAGGAAACCGAGACCTGGTGATTATAGCAGGGAGGGAATTGGGAGCCGGGGCATGAAACTAGAGAGGGGAAACATTTAAGCTTTAATCTTGGAAACAGCTTCCTGATAGTAGATTTATGAGCGATGGGAATAGTCTCCTTTGCTGGAAGCTCTGTTGCACCGGGCTTTGAAAACAAGACCGGATAAAAGAGTAGACAATAGACAAGAGGAATGGATTTTGCTTTGACCAGAAGATGGATAGGGCCCGATGGTTCACTTCCAGCTCTAGCTACCCTGCCCATACATCAGCTGCAAATCTCACACCTGCCTCCTGTGGCATTTGCCTATTTACATGATTAACCAGCAAAGGTTGTCAGAACACTACTGCACTGCTATGAAAGGCATCCAAACAAATGTGACCAGCCCAAATTTCTATCCCTGCTCTCACCCCGCTGCAGCTGTGGAGGTGACCTCTTGGGGCTGCTACAGAACCTCATTTTTCAGCTAACGCCTGGGTGTAGTAGCCAGAACCAGGGGCTTGACACATCCAACTTTTTTGTGCAGGAGCCCATGGAAGGGGTATTTTCATTAATACATGTGTCTTGTTTAACTTGGACATTGAAATAGCTGAACTTTCTCTGACTTAGTTCTCCCTGTATATATATCACACTTTCCTGTAATCAACCTTTCCTTTTTTCCTGACTTGGCCTTTCCCAGTGTATCCTTGGGTATTGGTTTTCTTCAAAGCTGCTTTAACGCTGCTGAAGGATGTTGAAGCGACAGCTCTGGCCATCCAAGCACTATACTCGCCCACGAAAGCCGTCCAGCTCAGGCAGCCGCAATGCAGGCTTCGCAGCTCCTCGCTCCCCTGGCCCCGCTTCCAACCTCAGTATGACCCGATTACAGCAAGGGGTGAAAAGCTAACGCAGCCAACACGAGCAGCACCTCTCCACACCTAGCAGAGATTCCCCTGACTTCCTTCATATACATCCTCCAGCAACCACGGGTGAACATCAAGCTGCTCAGCCGTGTGTGGCCAAGCCCCCATCGCATCGGCAGGAGCAGCTGTGTGGATGCACAACACACACACGCTGGCTCCGATTCAGTGCCCAAGAGGCTGCGGCAGAGCTGGTGACCTCAGGGGCTTCATGCTCTGCTCTCAGACCCTTCGCCAGGGTCTGTTGGGAAGCTTGCCCGAGGCTCAGCCTCATAAAACCGCCCAGCCAGTGCCCTGAGAAGGGATTAAACGCGAAAGTCTGTGACCTCAACTGAGTACAGCGAGGCAAAAGCACTCTGACTCCAGGCTTATTGCCCCGCAAAAACATCAGTGAAATCATTTCATTAACCCCCAGGGCCTCATTTCCTTCCTTCCTTCCCTCAGCCAAGCTGAAGCTTAAAATAGTATTTCGCATTCCTCATATTTCACTCCAAAACTAATTAATACCCAATCAGCCAAAAGCTCTTCTCACATCAGCCTGGCTTGATCATGCAACCTGCCCACCCTTGGCAACAGCAAAAGCACTTTACGGGGCTCCCAGCTCCTCCCAAAAGACATTTCTGATGGAGCATCTGGAGAGAACTGCACTAAGGCAACACAAAACAGGATAACAGTGAAATTAAAGCCCCACGTGCCATGTTACCTCTGTTCCATGTGCACACACAACTCTTACGTGCCTGTACACAAACTCACGCTGTGCTAATTCCCTGACGCCACGAGCACAGCTGCTCTTCACCAGCTTCTAGCAGCCCCTAAAGGCAAAAACGTGTTATCTTCTGCCTCCTCTGGTTGGTACCTGCGCTACATCGCGGGGCTGAAACTGCAGCCTGCTTTCCTGCACTCACGGAAACAAAGAGGCAATTTTAATTCAGATAAAAGGGCCTGGCAAAGCCCTCAGATTCAGCACAGGGCAGCAGATGGGAAAGAAGATGGAGCACGGGTCTTTCTTCACTTGGACTCCATGGCTATTTCTCTCTTGGTAGCCCAGGCCAAGCATGAGTCAAACAACAGTGCAGATGATGGAGCGTAATTGCAAAGTAAGAGATGCAAGTCTAAGCTGGAAAGGAAATCTCATCCAGGAGAGCTCAGAACACATCACCCCATGAGACATCAAGCCCTTTGCTACATGATCTTTCTTGCTCGGGGCCCACGCACACCCAGCGCCGGCCGAGTAGATCACAGACAAGGCATTGGCCATTTCTGGTGTGCAGAGACTATGGACCAGGAGAGGCTGTAACTAGTGTCCAAACACACGGGGAAGATGTGGCAGCTATAGAGGAGGGAGCAGAGGTCAGTGAGTGCCATCTCACACCCAACACCCCACACTTGACATTTCAGGTTTTTTTTCAGTCTGAACTTCCACCCACAGACCAAACACAAGGACAGACTTTGCACTCCAGCCAGTTTCACGAGCACCAGCCCTTGCTCACTGCATTAGCAGGACAGCCTCGTTAACGCAGCCATTAGGAATGTGTGGCAGCACCTAGGATCTGGACTTAGTTTTGTGTTGGCTGCAACCCATGTCAGAGGATAACCCCAGTCCCCAGAGACAAGGTGCCTCCTCCATCCATCCTGCAGCCCATCCACAGCAGGAGGAAGGTGTGATGGCACCCAGCCTGCTGCGAGGAGCAAAGGCCAGTTCTTCCCATGGGCCACCAGCGGTGGAAACACAAAGCCCTCTCACGCCTCTGCTGGGCTGAGCTTGAAAATGTTTCCAAAGGGTAATACGGAAAATCCTGTTGCCAGAGCAGCCACAACAGAACTCTGCCCATGGGACAGCTTCAAGGCAGATTTACAGCTCTGTGCAACGGGAGATGGCTCATCCCCTCAGTTCAGGCTGAGCACCTAGCAACCACGCCTTGCACTTACCACTTAAAAAAAAGCCCAAACATATAAAAAAAGCCCACACCAAGTGCCTTTCATCTCTGCAGAGCTCCATCTTCTCCACCTGACAGATATGAAGCAGCAGAATAGCCAGACCCTCTCCCCCAAATGACAGAACCCCTCAGAAGCCATGAGACAAAAGGCCCATAGGTGGTTTTTTCCTGTCCCTCACGCAGGACGAGCCCTGCTCCCCTGGGACAGCAATGAGCACCAACCCCTGTGAGCCCCAGACCCCTCACAGGTTGTGACTCACCCAGGAGGTGCCCCAAAACAGAGAGAAGCCCTGAAGAACCCCAACATTGGATGACACCTCTCCCAGGGGCAAGGGCCACGCACCAGCCTTCCCCCCTCCCCACGGGGGCAGCCCCTCAACCGGGGGCCCTGAGCTGGGGCGCCCCCACAGCCAGGCCCTTCCTGAGGGCCTCCCCCAGCAGACAGGCCCCAGTCCCCTCCAGACAAGCCCAGAGCGCTCAGAGCCTCTCACAGCCGGACGGACACGGCCATAAGCAGCGGGACGGCCCCTCACAGAGCCCGGCCAGGCGCCCGCTCCGACCCACGCAGCCGAACTCCCCCCTCACCCCACCCACCGCAACAGCCGCTGTGAGGCGGCCTGCCCTCAGCCGGGCCTTTT
>VUYV01000757.1:83134-103010 GCA_008711295.1 Anarhynchus alexandrinus | reverse complement strand
GGGAGGGGGCGGGGGCGGGGCTGAAGTCACCGGCGGTGGGGGGTCCGTCCCCAGCGGGCCCGGTGGTTCCCGCGGCCAGGCCGAGGCCTCAGCGGGGGCCGTGGCCTGGGCCTGGGCCTGCCCCCGCCCTCGCCCCCGGTATCGCCGTCCCGGGGTGACCGGGGCCGGTGCTCGCTGGGGCTTGGCTGTGTGTGTCGGTGGGGCTAAGCTTCCCCCCCCGCCCTCCGGTACCCGCACCAGCCGTGGGGCTCGACGGAGGAGCCGCCGCCATTTGACGGCCTTGCACCGGGTGCTCACCGGCCTCCCCGGGCCCAGCACCGGCCACCGCCGGGAGCCGGATCGGTGCGCTGCCAGAGAAAGGCCTGCCCGCCACCACGTGCCAAGCCGGCTGCGCCTCGTCCACACGACGCCCTGGGCCCGGCTCATCCTCGCATCCTGATCCGGTAGAAGAAGCTCCTTCGGCCAGCTTTGGTTGCTCCGCGTTCCTCGGCCCCTTTCTGGCTGGTGCGGTGAGTGCCGCGCTCGGGGCAGCCCCACGTCTCTCCTCGACAGCCCAAATACCCGGGGGTGGCTCCTGAGGGTCTCCAAATCAGCATTGAGGGATGAGTCTTCCTTCCTCGCACGCTCCCTGCCAGCCCCAGGAGGCAGCCGGGGGCCCCGGGTGCAGGCAGCACTCTGGCAGGAGGCAGGGGTCCCGCAGCCGCTTTGCCAGCTGCCTTCTGTGCTATCTCTGCTGGTGGCAGGTTGCGGCACTGGTCCGGTCCCCGCTGAATCTGTGGCTGTTGCGGGGGGGGGCATGTCAGGGGAAAATTTTTCAGGAACCAGCTGGGACGTGGCTCCAGTGGATGATGGGGGCTGGCAGCGGGGGGCCCAGCACCCTTCCCCACCAAGCCCCTGCTTCCCGCAAGCAACTGCGGTGGGGCTGGGAACGGGTCTGTGCCGCCCCCACCAGCCCTCCGTCACCTGGGGCCCTGGCAGGGTGATGGCAGCGAGTGGATCCATGGTCAGGGTGGGACATTGCCCCTTCCCTGTGGCCGCTCCGGCAGCGGCGTCTTTCTGTGCCGTGCGCCTTTAACGAGCGCGGCCTCGGCGCAGTGACGTGGGGTGGCCCAGGGCCAGGAAGGGGAACCGTCGCCTGCCAGCCCCGCCGAAGAGAAGCCCAACAACTTTTCTTTTGTGCGTGGCCGCTGGCTCCCCCGGCCCTCCCCGGCTGCTGGCGCTCATGGCGGATTAAACCCCACACGCCCCCGGTAAGGCCCCAACAAAGACTTTATCCCTCTTCCGTGTTTGTTTTCAACAGGGCTGGGGAGGAGGAGGAGGAGGAGGAGGGAGGCGGGGGAGACGAAGCCCGCCGTCTCCCAGCCCCGGTGCCTCACCGCGGTGTGTGGCTCCCGCCCCAGTGCCCCGCGAGCCCCCGAGCTGCGAATCCCCAACTGGCGACGGGACACGGACGGCTGAGTTGGCTTCGCCAACATCCGGGAGCTCGGGCCCCCCCGCCGCCTCCTCCCCACGCTGACTGTGGGCCCGTCCCTGGGGGGGGCTGCCGTGGGTCGCCCACCCTGCCTGGGCAAGCAGCCGGGTGCCTCCTGCAGTGGGACCCCCTGCCCTGGGACAGCTGGGGGGCTGCGTGTAGGTCCCTCCGGCAGGTTGGCACGTCGGGAGCTCCAGAGGCGCGGGCTTGCGTAACGCTGTGTTTTGACCGGAGCGGGCGCTCGGGGAAAGCGGCAAAGGACAATGCCGCCGCCGCTCGTCTTCCTCCTCCCGCCAGACCCTTCCCTGACGGGGACGCGGCTGGAAAGCGGTCGCTGCTGCGCTTTGTGCCAATGCACCGGGCTCCCCAACGGCTTCCCGTATGCCCTCGCACGGATCCAAGCGTAGTGTGAGCGGTGTTTCCCCGCGGAGGGTCATGTTGTTGTCTCCCGCGCTCGGCGAGCACGGCTCGGGGAAGCCGATGTCGCTGTTAACAAGTCAGGCTGTGAGCGGGGCAGGCGTGGGCAGCCCTGCCCATCCCAACCTCTCACCGCGCACCGGCACTTCTGCACACTGGCTCCGGTGAAACCCAGCCCGGGCTGGGTGTGCTCGGCGGGAGTCTGTGTTCAGCGCTGGCATGTGTGTTTTGTCTGGAGGCTTCAGGTGGATTTTTGGGGAGAGGTCCTGGTACCGCTGCACCCCATGGGGCTGGAGGGGCGGTGGGTGCCGTGAGGCTGTGTGCTGCAGCCGCGGGGCAGAGGAGCTGTTTTTTAGCCAAATTGGAGGGAGGACCCATCCCGCCAAGGATCCTGCGCTTCCCAGCTGAGCTCACGGAAGGCGGTGGGTGCTCTGTGTACCCCAAGTCCCAGATGGCTGTGGTGTGTCAGGCATTCCTGGGAACATCCTGGCCCATCACGGTGGGGGGGGGTCAGGGTGCGACGTGGAGCTGAGGAGCACCCTTCCCATCTGGGTGACTTTTGGTGGGGGGCTCCAGTCGGTCCCCACCTCTGCTCAGGTCTGCTCCCAGCAGCTCCTTCGCCAGGAGGATTACTGGGGTGGCACCGGGGACAGCCAGTGCGGAGGCAAAGGTCACTGCGGAGGGGACCTGGCAGCGATCCCGCATCCCAGGAGCAGTGGGTTGGCTCGTCCCTGCTCCCACCCCGCATGGAGATGGCTGGGGGGCTCCCCCCGCCCCGGGAGGTGGTTCTCCTTAGCACCGGTGGCAGTGGGAAGGGGAGCTGGCAGCAGTCTGACGGCTTGGCCACCACCTCGCCAGGCTTGTTTGGGGCCGGGTGACCTTTGCAGGCTCCTTCCAGCCCCCGCAGTGGTGTCCCGGCCGGGGGCAGAGCAGGCAGCCTGCCCACCCCTTGAGGGTCCCGGCAGCTGGGGGTGGTGGCAGCTGGGGCAGTGGGGAACAAGGGATCCCCAGTTCCTGCCCCGCCAGCGTTTCGGTGGCCGCACAGCTGGGAGGAAGCCGGGGCTGCTGCGGGCAGTACCACAGTGGGAGCTCAGCCCTTTCCCTGGCACAGCTGGCTCCGGACCCCCAGCAGCCTGCGTTCCCTCCTTTTTCTTTCTTTTTTTAAACTTCTTTCCACTGTGAGCTCCGTGGTAGATGCCCCCCCAGCCAAGGCTTGGCAGCCCACGCTCTCCATGGCTCCCACCGTGCTCCTGGCTGGAGCCAGTTGTCCTGCCCAGTTTGGGTGCTTGTATGCCACTGGTCCGCAGTGCCCCTCTGCTCCTCAGGGGCCGTGCCACGATCTGTGGCTGCTTCATCCCACTGGTGTCGGCTGCCTCTCGGCACAGCGCTGGGGGATTTCTTCCTGCTCTCGCCCGTCCCGCAGGTCCACTGTGGCTCTTAGCCTGGCATCCCTACACATGCCAAATTTTTGTTATTTGAACCACACTGTCTCTCTCTAGAGTTGCTACTCGTGTTTTCTAGAGGGAGGCAAATTTTCCTGGGATGTTGGCAGTCCCGGCAGCGATGTTGGTGCACAGCTGTGACTGGCGGTGGGGGCAATGCCACCTCCAGGTGTGCAGCGAGTGCCGATGAGCTGCCAGCCCCTGTGCCAGGAGCCCGCAGGGTGCCCAGGTCAGGCTCCTTGCCTCCAGCCTGCCGCAGGCAGTGGAGCCCCATGGTTCGGCGCAGCGAGGGAGAAGCCCTCGGCCACCCGCAGTGCCCCACGGCGAGGCAGGCGGGCAGGATTCCTCGGGGTGACGGCAGCTGCCGGTGCCAGCTGGCCAGAGCCACGACCGGTTGTTTTGTGCTGCCGTGGTTTGACCTGAAAGACGGGCCCAACGGGATGCTGCCCTCCTCCCCGGGGGGCTGGGGCTGAAACCGGTGGCGAGGGGGCCCTGCCTGGGCACGGGGTCCGAGCACAGTTCCGGAGTGCCAGGCCTTTAAATTTCTCTTCAAAGAAATTTAACAGAAGTTTAGGGGTGAGGGGGAGGCAAGGAGGCACAGCAGGAGGTGCTGGGGAAGAGGAGCCCGAGCAGCAATTTTCCCTTGAGCCTTGCTTGTCGGGATCCCGACCTCCAGGGGTAAATCCTGGGGGGCTGCGGGAGAAGATCTGGCTGCTGCTCAGCAGTGTTGCTCCCCTCTCGTGCCTGCTGAAAAGCACCTCCGTACAACCCATAGCCAGCCAGGCGCAGAGGGTAGATCCTCCCTTGATGGATGCGAATGCCTGGTGCTGTGTGCGAGCTGTATATTAATGCAATTACTATGTTTGGCCTTAATTACTTCTTTTTTTTCTTCCCCCCCCGCCTTTGTTGGCATTCCTAGGTCCGGGCAGTGACCTGGCAGCCTCGCCAAGATGCCTCTTCACGGAGCGAGAGCTGCGGCTCTCCTCTCTTGGGTAAAGCCTCTCTCTCCTCTGCCGTAGCTCGCTCCGTAGGTGGGACGTGCTGCCCGCGCGCGTCCTAGTCGGCACCGGCGGCTTCTCGGGGGCACGATGCCAGGGCCGGTCAAGCGGGGGATTGTGGCTGGGGCAGGTCCCAGGGCAGCCGAGTCCCTGCTGTTCCTGGGCAAGTGGGTGTTTGCAGGAGAAGCCTTGCTCACCGTTCCTGTTGAGTAACCAGAAATGCTGGAACAGCTTGGTCCGGCAGCAGAAACTGCCCGGGAGCCGGAGCTGAGCCTTGAGCAGGCAGCAGGCTTGGGAAGTCAGCAGCAGCTGGACCATAATGGGGCTGTTGGATCACAGAATCATAGATCTGCCTCGCAAAGCAGTGCCGTGTCCGAGCGAAGCACCGCAGGGTGTTAAACAAGACCCATGCCGGCCTGTCTGGCTGTGGAGCTGTGGCAGTTGTGTCCAGCCTTTGCCTGGGCAGGGCAGGGGTGGTCGGAAGGGCTGGCTTTGCTCTCACCCAGACTGTTCTCACTGTCCCCTACAAGGACTGGGAGGTGGGAGGTGGCACGTCGTGGCTTTGGCTTCTGCCTTCTGACCGTCTCACCCCATTTCTAGGTGAACAGTACAAAAGTTTGTACCGATCCCCTCAATGATCTGTCGCAGCTCCAGGACTGTGGTGTCTTCATCAGGATCATCAACAAAATGTGAGTACGGGGTGCCAGGGGTGCTGCCTCCTCTGGCAGAACTGGTGCTGGATCTCCGGCTCCTCCATGCGAGGCTCCGGCGAAGCACAGCGCCTGCGTAAGCAGCACTTGCTGCCGGGCACGCTCTGAAGCCTGCGGCAACACCACAGGAGGCTCGTGCCCTCACACTGTGGCTCCTTAGCGCGTAAACCCACCGTGTGCAGGACGATGAGCCTTTTTGGCTGCCCTGCTTGGAAGCTCCCATGAGTAGATGATGTACTGGACCTGGAAGGAGGTTGTAGAGAGGTGGGGGCTGACCTCTTCTCCCTGGTGACAAGTGATAGGAGGAGAGGAAATGGGTTCAAGTTCTGCCAGGTGAGGTTTAGATTGGGTATTAGGAAAAATTTTTTCACTGAAAGGGTTATTAAACCTTGGAAGAGGCTGCCCAGGGAGGGGGTGGATTTGCCATCCCTGGAGGTGTTTAAAAAAAGGGTAGAGGTGGTACTTGGGGACATGGTTTAGAAGTGGTTTTGTCAGGGTAGGTTATGGTTGGACGTGATGATCTTAAAGGTCCCTTCCAACCTCAGCAATTCTATGATTCTGTGATTGTACTGGGGCTCTGCCGGTGGCTCAGCCTCGAGACAAACCTGCTGGAGGTAGCTGGGAGAGGGTCTGCTCCCCTGCCTGCCCCACGGCCCTGCACGGCCGGGGTCTGCCTGCGGAGCCCCGGGCAGAGCTGTCGGGCCCAACGGAGCTGCCCAGGTGGGATTTTGGCCAGAGTTTCTGTCGTTGGAGGCTCGCTGTCACATCTGGCGCTGACATCTGGCATCACTCCTGGCAGTGAAGCAAAGAGCCGAGTGCTGATGCCGGCAGCGCAGGTGCTCCTGGAGCCGTGCGGGAGGTGCTTTATTTCCATAAATGCTGCTCGGGTGAGGAAACAGCCCAGCGAGTTTTCCTGAGCCTTGGAATCCTGAGGAAGCCTTGGGTCTGTAAAGCAGCTTAAAGAATGACATCTCCCGCCCCACGAAGGGCTCCTGCTCTCTGGGGACGTCAGGCTGCTTCTGAGTACGACACGGGCAGGACGGAGCCTGTTTGCTCCGTCCCAGGACCTGAGGTGGCCGGACTGGGCTGGGAGGAATGCCTCTGTCAGGAGCTGCGTTCGTTGCCCATGAGCAAGAGTGATTAAAACCTGCAAGCCGTAATGGGCATTGGAGCTAGGACTGAGCACGCTCTGCTCTGGCTGCGTGTCGTTAACGAGCTGGCGAGGCAAATTGGGAGGGTTTGAGGCTGCCGCTCGGCACTGAGCGCGGCATTGCTTTCAAACCCTTCCGGCGGGAGGCTCTGTGGGAGCCTGTCTGCTATAATTACCTCCCGTGCGCTGTAACGAGAGCCCGCTCGGAGCAGGGATCTGCCTGTGGTGGGTGGAGAGGAAAGAGCTGCCTGTGCTGGGGATATATTTAGTCAGACCTGGTTAATCTCCTGGGTCTGTGCTCCAGCTCAGATTAGCCGGGATCACCGGCGGCGTGTGCTCGCTGAACAGGCCTGACCGTAGCTTGATAAGGGGGGCGGACACCGCGGCAGCCGGCTGAGCTGGGGAGTTCCCCACAGCACGGGGGACGGGCTGGGAAACCCGTGAGGATGAGAAAATCCTCATGCCGTCCCCTTACCCGGGCAGAGTCCCTGCTTTCGGTGCCTTGGGAGTAACCGAAGGTACCAAAGCAGCGCTGGTCGAGCACGGCTGTCACGGGTTTGAGACGCACGGTCTCAGTTTGAGCTGGCAGCTGGTGAGGAAGAGTGCGGTCTCAAACAAGAGTGGCGAGAGGCAGCTTCAGCGCCCCCCCTAAATCCAGCGTGGGCTCCGGGTCACCGCCTTGGAGGGGAGCGGGGTCCGCACGTCTCAGAAACGCCGTTTCCCACAAACGGTGACGCTTTGCAATAGCAAGAAAACCTCCAGCTCCCTCTGCCGCGGCGGATGCCGGAGCTGGCAGGCAGAGGAGGAAGCGGCAGCGCTCCGGCACGCACGCCGGGGCGGGGGGGGGCGGCTGCCTGGTTCTGGCGGCTCACCAAACGCAGCCATGTTTGTCGGGGCTGCGGGGAGCGTCTGCGCCTGCTCCCTGGTGCGGCGGGGTTGGCTTTTTCCTTCGCCACCCGCCCTGGCACGGGGCCATATGGCAGACGGGCACTGTATTGCTCAAGAGCCGGCCCCTCGCGCAGCTAGCTCTGTTGCAAAAAANAAAAAAAAAAAAAAAAAAAAGGAAAAACACCGTTCGTTTAATCCCTCGGCAAAGCGTTAACGCAACCCGTGTACTCTTCTAGCCACAGGAGCGAGGAGGGGGAGTCCGTGCTGGAGCAGCCGCTGCCGGAGAGGATCTCCTTCATCCGCGGCTTCCTGCAGAGTAAGAGCCTGCGCCGGGGGAAGCGGCTGCTCGGTGCCTGCCACCCCTTTTGGGGGTCTGGTTTTGTGCCTGCAGGCTCCCCCCCTGCCCTAAGTGACCCCCCAGCTGCATCAGCAGCTTCACGAGGTGCGGGCAGGACTGCCCTCGCCCCGCAGCAGCGTGCGGGAAGGAAAGCTTCCCGATGGAAATCCTTGCCAGAGCCCGGGCTTGGCGCAAAGGAGGTCCAGGGGGTGCAGGGCAGCGTGCTGGTGGCCGCTCCGGTGGTGCTGCTTTGGGGCATTCCTCACCCAGTGCCTGGCCTCAAGCTGCTCAAATCCCGCTGGAATACCTGTACCCGAGCAGGAATCCTGGGAGGGGAAGTGGGAAATCCCTTGCACTTTTGCTCGGCCTCTCCTGGAAGGGGAGACCTTGTGTCCCACCTTGTGTCCCACCCTACATAGATGGGGCTCAGTTTGTGCTGGTGGTGGAAGAGCAAAAGGCGCAGAGAGATGCCGGGGGCGAGGTGGGGAGGCTGGGACCGAGGGGGGAAGTTGCCAGGGAAGAGAAAAACGAAAAAGCCCATCAGAGTTAACGGAGCACTAGGGGAGCTCAGCTCCGGAGCCCAGCCCACCCTGTGCCTCCCCGCCTGTGCCCCTTCTCCCTGGGGACGCCTCACGGTGCCCCCCAGCCCCTCACCTCGGGGGATGGACGTGTGCCATGGGCTGGTGGGCAGTGTGCCCAGCGGCGGGGGCTCCTGCGTGACTGGCAATCCCGCTTCATCTTGCAGAGCACTGCAAGCACAAATCAGCCGCGGAGAACCTGGTCTTGGCACAGGAACTCCTGGAGGGAGAGGAGCTGGCGTTGGCCAAGGTAAGCACGGGGCACGCTTTATTCCTAGCCGGCACCGATGACCGACATGGGGTCGGTGATGCTTCCCTGCCTTGTTTCAGGTGGCCGTGCTGCTCCTGTATCACACCTCCATGAGCTGCAAGAGCCCCGGGGACTGGAATGAGTTTGACTACAAGACCCAGGTAATCCCTTCTCGGTTCCCCCTCCGGACCAGGGGTGTTGGGGGAAGCAGAGGTGCCTTTTGGGGGGTTCTCTGAAACCTGCCCTTGTGTTTGGGTCCCCTTGAAAGATGGTGGGTGGTGCTGTCCTCGCCGGTGCATCTGGGCAATGAAAGCCTCGTGGCTGCGAGTGCAGGCGTGGGCAGGCGGGGAGCTGCGGTTGCTGCCCCGCGCCCGCTGCGGTTGCTGCCCCGCCGATGCTGCTCTGTCTGCGAACCGCAGCTGCTGCAGCAGAGCTGCTGACCCCACGGCTCCTCTGACACAGGTTGAGCTGGCATCCATCCTCAAATTTGTGCTGGACAACGAGGAGAGCCTGAATGAGAATCTGGAGATGTTTCTGCAGAGGAAAGGTGAGCGCCGGACCCGGGCTGCCCGTGCTGTGGCACCAGCCTGGAGTAACGGGCCAAACCTTGCGCGGGCAGAGCAGCACTGGGCACGTTTTCCTCCTCGCTGGCACCAACGCAGCACCCTGGTTAGACCGATGGGTTAACGTGTTTGCGGTAGTGATGTCCAGGTGCCCCCTGGGAGTGGGACAGAAACAGACCATAACCTCGCAGAGAGCAGCAGTGTGGGGTGTTGCGAGCACTGAGCACTGCTGGCATCTTCCTGTATGGTTCCTATGCTGGCAGCACCGAACTGCCATGGANCACCAAACTGCCATGGATCACCCTTTTCTAGAGCATAAAACCATTGAGTTTGGGTTTTTTTTTTTCCCCTGTTTGTGCTGCTATAGCTGCCAAGCCATAAAAGCAGCAACACCACCCTCACCCCAGGACTGAGCACTACGAAATGCTCTTCTTTAAGAGTAGGGCTGCCTTATACCTGCTGGGCTCTCCCCACTCGGCAGCATCCTGGCCTTGGTGGCATGAAATGTGCTTTCCCCGGAGGAGCGAGGCGGGTGGGATGCCCACAGCTTCGCGGTGGAAGCCGAGTGCCGGGGCAGGTCTGTGGAGCTGGCGGGACAGGGACGTAAGGCAGGTTTATGGCTTTCTCGGCTGGGCTGATCCATCCCCGCTGGAATTTGTGGTCCCTGTGCATCAGGGATTTCAGCTGCGAAACCCTCCCTTCTGGGATTAACGCAAAGATCACAGCCTGCTGCTTGCTTTTGATTTCCAGCGCCGCTGTCCTCGTCCAGCGCGTCCAGCAGCAGCTCCGAGGAGCACTCCCCGCTGCTCTCCCTCCCGCACAAGCGAGAGGTGCGTTTCCTGGAGCTGCAGAAGATTGCCTCCTCCTCTGGCGCCAACAAGTACGTCCCCAGCCTCATGGCTGCTGGGGGGGAGCGAGGGGAGGGGGGGAACGGGCAGGGCGGCTTTGGGACCCGGAGGTGTCACCGGGGTGCACGCTGACTCCACAGAGACCCCCTTTCTGCCGTGGTGCTGTCCTGTCGCAAACTCCTCAGGCTTAACACAGGGATGCGTGGTGGTGGGGTGAGCTCGGGCTGTAATTAGCTCCTTTTAGCCCAGCTCGTTTCAGCCTAACGAGCACGGACACCAGAGCAGCTTGTGGTCCTCCCCTGTGTTGGTTTGGGAGGACCAGGCTTGTGTTGCTGCTGGATGTGCTAAAGGAGTTTCTCTCCAGCGAGCTCGGGGGTGGGACTCTGGCTGTGGTTCGAAGGGAGATGGATGCTTTGCCCTGGGACTGGTTTTGTCGGTACAGCCCAGACACTTCGAAGCTCCTCAAGATGAGGAGAGCAGCCTTTCTGCTGGGGTGACGAGGCGTCAGAGTTATTGCTCTGAACCTGCCTCTGAGATGGGGGAACCAGAGCGGGTCTGGCTGCGGGGGGAGGGACTGTGCCCTGCCGCTGGCTCCGAATAACCGAATTACGCAGCGCGCCTCTCCGCAGCATGTTCTCCGGCCCTCCGTCCTCGCCCATGGGGGATGTCATGCAGACCCCCCAGTTCCAGCTGCGCCGGCTGAAGAAGCAGCTGGCTGTTGAGAGGGAGAACCGGGATGAGCTGGAGGTGGAGCTGGCAGAGAACCGCAAGCTCATCACGGAGAAGGGTCAGTTGGTAGCGGGACGTCCTGGGGTGTGGGGAGGGCTGTCCGGCGCTGAGAAATTGTCTGGTTCCTGTGATTTTGTTATGGTTTTGACCCAACCACGACTGTGCTTGTGCACGGTCCATCCTGACAGACCCCAAGTAAGCACAGCTCACAGCTTTGGAGCCCTTTGGCTTTCCAGAGCAGACAGGGCAGCTCGGGGTTTGCTGTGCCTTGCTCCGTGGTGGGCCAAGGGGACCCTTGCCCGTTAATCTGGACCAAAGCGTGAAGCAGAAAGCTTTGCTGATGGGAGCCCAGACAGCTCCGACGCTGGTGTAACAGCTCTGAGCATCTCTCGGAGATGGCTGTCGGTCCCTCTGCCAAAGGAGTTGAGCAGGCTGGCAGGCGTAGGAGTCTCGCCATCCACATCTAAAACACTCTCCGCACTGGGGATTTCCCCAGGCGCACGCGGAGGCTGCAGGTTCCTTCTTCCCTCTCGTATTCCCCTCTATGTCACGGGCAGCTAAAGCCACGAGTGAAGCAACAGCCGCGCTGAGCAGCCTGGCTCTTCCATGTCCTGCTTCAGGTGGTGCCTGTGCAGCTCCCCAACAGCTTGGGAGGACAGACATCCTCCACTGTGCTGTCTTGGGGGGGTTCAGGTGATATAAAAAGATGGTAACGGGTCCTTTCTCACTGCCCTTTCTCGCTGCCCTCCCCAGAGGCTCAGATCACCATGATGCAGCAGCGGATTGACCGCTTGGCTCTGCTCAACGAGAAGCAAGCTGCAGACCAGCGGGAGCCCAGGGAAGTGGAGGAGCTGAGGGAGAAGAATGAGAGGTAATCCTCCGGGGCCGTCCGCTCCCTCCTGCGAGGCTGGTCCTTGTCACTCCCACATCCCCGGGCTCCGTGTTGTCTGTCTCTTCCCCAGCAATGCACAAAACAGGGGTGAGGGAAAACCTTCCTGTTGTTCTCCACCGCCTCCTCTGCAGCTTCACCCCAGGGAGGAGACGGCTTTGGCACTCATAGAATCATAGAACAGTTTGGGTTGGGAGGGACCTTAAAGGCCATCTAGTCCAACCTAGAAGGAGAGGGAGGAGAAGGGCCCCCACACTTCGCCCTCCAGCCAACAGCTCTGCACTGGACAGAGCTTTTGAAATTAAAGGGGTTCCCCTCGATGCTGAGCCCGGGTCCTGCCCAAACCCATCCCAGGTCTCCCGAACCCCAAGCCTAACCCCAAGTCCAATCACTTAATTCTGGCTGGTGGTGTCTTGATTTAGAATCACAGAATGGTTTGGGTGGGAAGGGACCTTAACAACCATCCAGTGCCACCCCCTGCCCTGGGCAGGGCCACCTCCCACCAGCCCAGGTTGCTCCAAGCCCCGTCCAACCTGGCCTTGAACACCTCCAGGGATGGGGCAGCCACAGCTTCTCGGGGCAACCTGCGCCAGGGGCTCACCACCCGCACAGCCAACAATTTCCTCCTAATATCTAACCTAAATCTCAACCTTTTTCAGTTCCCCCTCGTCCCATGGTTCCCCTCCCTGATCCAGAGTCCCTCCCCAGCTCTCCTGGAGCCCCTTTAGGCACTGGAAGGCGCTCTCGAGTCTCCCCGGAGCCTTCTCTTCTCCAGGCTGAACCCCCCCAACTCTCCCAGCCTGTCCTCCCAGCAGAGGGGCTCCAGCCCTCGCAGCACCTCCGGGGCCTCCTCTGGCCCCGCTCCACCGGGTCCATGTCTTCCTTCTGCTGTTGGGACCCCCCGAGCTGGAGGCAGCACTGCAGGGGGGTCTCCCCAGAGCAGAGCGCAGCAGAGGGGCACAGTCCCCCCCTCGCCCCGCTGGCCACGCTGCGGGGGATGCAGCCCGGGCTGTGGCTGTGCCAGCCGGCACGCCGCTCCTCACGGTCGGGGCGATTATGTCCCGTAGCCTTTTTTGATCACAACGGGCAGGGAGCCAGTCCCAAACCACGCAGCGTGTTCTGACAGCCCACTCCTTACCCTAAACCCTGCACAGGAACAGCCGTCCCTATTACGGGAAAAGGGTGTGCTGTCTGCATGGGTCTCGCCCCCCTCTGGAAGAGCCTGTGTGGCCTTCCTTACTTATTTCACTTTGCGGAGGGGTGGCTGGGGTCCTGCGGCTGCCTCTGCCCTCAGTTCGGAGCGGTCAGGCTCCTGCAAAGCTCAAACACCGCTTTGCTCTGCTTTGTGACGTATGGGGACCCAGTTCAGAGCTGAATTTATGGTAGTTTCTCACCACGGCACAGAGATATCTCGGTACTTTAGTTTCCTCAGCAATATCCAGCAGCATCGGTCCCCAGTGATGTCCTCACCTGCCTTGGGCTTGCACCCCCTGCTCTAATGTCCTCCTCTCCCGCAGCCTGATGGTGCGCTTGCACGAGGCCCTCAAGCAGTGCCAGGACCTGAAGACTGAAAAAGGCCAGATGGACCGAAAAATCAACCAGCTCTCCGAGGAGAACGGGGATCTTTCCTTCAAGGTAACGGGGTGCTGTGTCTTCTCCGTGTCCCCACAGCCCAGTTGCTTGTGGTGGGAGCCAGGGGAAGGATTTGGTGGCAGCGCTGGACACTTACATCTCGTGTGACCTTGACCCAGTGACTGAGCCTGCTTTGGGCTCCAGATGCTGATCCGAAGGGGAACCGTGGTGGGGGAAATAGGGGCTGGGTGGCGTTGCCTGCGTGAGGTGCTGCAGGTGCAGGGCGAGAGCACCCAGGACCTGGGATGTCCATGGATGCTGCGGTGCTCAGCGCTCGGGAGCGGGGAGCTGAGCAGAGCCCTGGGCAGCATGGGCGCGCTCTGACCTTTCTCTGGGACTGGGGATTTTCCCCTTCGTAGCTGCGGGAGATCGCCAGCCACTTGGTCCAGCTGCAGGAAGCCCTGAATGAGCTCTCGGAGGAGCACAACGCGGCCATGACGCAGTCGCAGGAAAAGCAGGGGCAGCTGGAGGGTGACCTGCGTGCTGCCCTGCAGGAGAAGGTGAGGGGGCCCTGGGGTCCCGCCGGGGCGGTGGGTGCCAGTGTTGAATTAAAGCCGGGTGACTGCGCCTCCCCTCGCACCGTGCTCAGTCCCACGTCTCTGTCCCCAGAAATGCTCAGAAGAGAAGATCGAGATTCTCCAGGGGAAGATTTCTCTGCTGGAGGACCAGCTGGCCAAGCTGGGGGACTGCAGCGCCCAGGAGAAGGGAGAGGTCATGGGGGATGTCCTGAAGGTACGGCTGGGTCTCGAGAGAGCCTCTGGCTCCCGCAGCGAGGGCAGGCAGCGCTGGGGTGGAAAACTTCTCTAGCTGGGGAGAACGGTGGGTGCTGGGGAGTGCATGGCAAAGCCGCGTGGGGCAGAGCCGGCTGCGCTCTGCTGTTGGAGGGGAGTTATGGGGCTGAGCACCCTTTTGTGCCCAATTTGGGAATGCCACTCCCGGGTAGCTGCTGGCTCCCCAGCCTCCCCTCGCGCGGGTCGGTTGTGGAAGGAGCAGCTCCTGCATGATGAGACAAGGCGTTTGGTCCGAGAGCACAGAGCGGCACGAGGGGAAAGCGGGGTGCGCTGGGGTTGCCGGGAGGGAAGGGAAGCGCCGGGACACAGCACGTGGGTCTCCGGTGAGAGCGCTGGATGCAGCTTGAGTAATGGCCGGGGGTGTGTGTGTTTTCTTTCCCTCCCTTCCTCTTCCCTCTGCCAGCTGGAAGAGCTGAAGCAGGAGGTATCCAGCCTTGCCGCTAAAGGGGCCGAGCTCCAGGCCACCGTCCTGCGGCTGGAGGAGGAGAAGCAGCAGCGGGAGGCAGCCCTGCAGTCCGAACGCGGCCGCTTCGAAGAGGAGAAGCAGCAGCTGGGCGGCCTCGTTGCCAACCTCCAGAGCTCCCTGGCCGAGAGCCACCGGGCCAGGGAGAGGCTGGAGCAGGACCTGCAGGGCCGGGAGGCCGAGGCCGGGCGACTGGCTGCCCTCAACGCCCAGCACGAGAACACCCTGCGGGAGAGAGACTCTGCCCTGCAGCAGCTCCAGCACCTGCGGGAGGCCAACGCGTCCCTCAGCAGCCAGCTGCAGGCCATGGCACAGGCTCGGGACGCCAGCCAGGCCGCCTCGGCGGAGGAGAAGGCTGAGCTGAGCCGCAAGGTCGGCGAGCTGGAAGCCAGGATCCTCGAGCTCGGCACCCAGCGGCAGCAGGGAGCGGCGGAGGGGCTGAAAGCCCAGCTGCGGGAGCTGGAGGGCAGGCTGAAGGAGAGCCAGCAGAAGCTGGCTGAGAGGGAGAGGCTGGTCCGGGAGAACACCCGCCTGCAGGAGCGGCTGCTCTTCCTGGAGGAATCCCTGCGGAACACCGAGGGCATCCTGGAGGACGAGAAGAGGCGGGCGGCCGAGAGCCTGGAGGGCAGCCTGGCCAGGATCGCCGAGCTGGAGGCGGAGAGGCAGCAGCTGGCGCAGGGCCGGGAGCCGGCTCCGCAGGATGGAGAGCGCGGGCGGCTGGAGGAGGAGGTGCAGGCGCTGAGCCGGGAGCACGGCCGGGTCTGCCAGCGGCTGCAGGCCGAGCAGGAGAAGGCGGCCGCGTTGGAGGCCAGGGCAGAACGCCTGGCCACCGAGCACCAAGAGAGGCTGGCCGCCCTCCAGGCTGACCTGTCCGGTGCCCGGGCACGGGTGAAGGAGAAGGAGGGCGAGGAGCAGAAGCTGAGGGCCGAGGTCTCCTCCCTGCGGGAGAAGATGGCCGTCACAGAGCAAACCGCAGCCCAACGCATGGCCGGGCTGGAGGCAGATGCCCAGAGAGCTGCTGAGGCGCTGGAGGGGGTCTCCCAGCAGCTCTCCCAGGAGAAGACCAAATCCAAGGAGTTGGAAGCTGCCGTGGAGCGGCTACGGAGTGCAGAGGTCGAGCTGTCCCGGGCGGCCGCCGCCAGCAGGCAGCGGGAGGTGGAGGTGGAGGCGGAGGTGAAGAAGCTGTCCGGGGAGGTGACCCTGCTGGGCAGCAGGCTGGAGGAGACGCTGCGCGAGCACCAGCGGGACCTGGCGTGCCAGGAGGAGGAAGCCGAACGCTTGCGACAGGAGGTGGAACGGGCCAAAGCGGACTGCGCCGCCGAGCGAGCCCGCAAAGCAGAGCTGGAGGCGCAGCTGCAAAACTCCCTCAATGAGCAGAGGGTGGAGCGGTCGGTGCACCGGGAGGAGCTGGCCCGGTCCCGGGAGATGATGGAGGAGAAGGAGGAGAAGCTGGAGGAGCTCCGCCAGAAGAACATCTCGCAGGGTGAAGAGCTGAGGGACCTGCAGAAGACGGTCAGCAAGCTGAAAGGAGAGCTCGCCTCAGCAGAGGCGGCCAAGGAACGGGTGCCCAAGGTGGACAACGAGCTGCAGGGCTTCTCGGAGGCTGCCCGGAGCAGGGACGCAGAGGGGCACAGCATCAAGGCCACCTGCTCAAAGGAGATGTCCCTCAAAAGTTTGGAGGAGAAGACCCGTCACAGGGAGCAGGAATCCGGCTCAAGCCAAGACCTTTACCAGGAGAAGCTGAAGGAGACCCAGACACTTCGTTTGCAAGTGGAGGAGCTGGAGCAGAAGTGCAGGGAGCAGCAGGAGGCTATGGCCGCCCTCGAGCGAGCGGCGGCGGAGGGGGCGATAGTGGAGCAAGCGGAGCTGGAGGCCTCGAGGAGGGAAGCGGCCCAGCAGAAGGAGAAGGTGTTGGAGCTGCAGAAGCTGCTGGAGGCCTCGAGGTCGGTGCAGGCTCTGCACGACGGCACCGTGGAGGCCCTGCGGAAGGAGCTGCAGGAGAAGGGCAGGGAGCTGACTCAGAGCAAAACCGCCATGGCCGCCGCCGAGAAGGACCTGGCGTCCCTCCGCTCCGTGGTGCAGGAGAAGGGCCGGTCAGAGGAGAGCTGGAAGGAGCAAGTGTCCCAGTGCGTCCAGGAGATGGAGAGGAAGAACAGCCTGATCGGCAGCCTGGAGCACGAGGTCTCCATCCTCCATCGGCAGGTGACGGAGAAGGAGGGGGAGAGCAAGGAGCTGAAGCGCCTGATCGTCGCCGAGTCGGAGAAGAGCAAGAAGCTGGAGGAGAGGCTGCGGGTGCTGCAGACGGAGATGGCCACCGCCGCCTCCCGGGCGGCCGAGAGGTGCTCGCTCATGAAGGTGGAGGTGCAGCGGTGCCAGGAGGAGATGGAGAAGCAGCGCTTGGCCATCGAGGCCCTGAAGAGGGACCGTCACTGCCAGAGCGAGCGGGAGGACGAGCTGCGCCAGGAGGTGAAGGTCTGCCAGGACAAGTGCCTCCAGAAGGAGCAGCTCCTCGCCGCCCTACAGCAGGAGCTCGGCAGCGCCCAGGCGCTCGCCGGGGAGCTGCCGGCGCTGAAGCACCTTTGCCAGCAGCTGCAGGCTGAGCGCGCCTCCCTGGAGAGCCAGCACCGCCAGGACCTGGAGCAGAGGGCGAAAGCCTTGGCCGCGCTGCAAACGGAGCTGGCGCGGGCCAAGCTGGAGGCGGCCGAGGTGCCCTCCCTGCGGGAGCGGTCGGTGGAACAGGACCGGGCCGTCCAGCGGCTGCAGGCGGAGGCGGCGGAGCAGGCGGCGCGGTTGGCGGGGCTGCAGCAGGCCAACGCTCGGCTGGTCGAGGAGAACCGGGGGCTCGGCGAGAGCCGGAGCCGCGGGCAGCAGAGGTTGGAGGCAGAGCTGGGCCAGGCCAGGGAGCGGCACGCACGGGAGCTGGAGCGGCTGCGGTCGGCGTCGGAGGAGCTGGTGGCCGGCAGCCGGAAGGAGGCCGAGGAGGCGGCGCGGAAGCTGGAGGTGATGAGCAACGAGTACGAGAGCAGCAAAGCGGCGGCGCGGGAGGAGAGGAGGAAGCTGCTGGAGGAGAGGCAGAGGCTGACGGCTCAGGTAGGGGCTCCTGCCACCTCCCCGCTGGGTGGGCTGTGGGCGCGGGGAGGTCCCTGGGAAAAGGGGTGCGTTTGGTCTCCTGCGCACCCTGAATATTAAAATCACAGTTTGGTTTGGTGGGAAGGGACCTTAAAGGCCATCCAGTGCCACCCCCTGCCCTGGGCAGGGCCACCTCCCCCCAGCCCAGGTCGCTCCGAGCCCCGTCCAACCTGGCCTTGGACACCTCCAGGGATGGGGCAGCCACAGCTTCTCGGGGCAACCTGCGCCAGGGGCTCACCACTCTGAGACTGAAAAATTTCTTCCTCAGATCTCATCCAAATCTCCTCTTTTTCAGTGTCAAACCATTCCCCCTCATCCCATGGCTCCCCTCCCTGATGCAGAGTCCCTCCCCAGCTCTCCTGGAGCCCCTTTAGGCACTGGAAGGGGCTCTGAGGTCTCCCCGGAGCCTTCTCTTCTCCAGGCTGAACCCCCCAAACTCTCAGAATCCTCGTCCTCCTGCTCAGCCCGGGAGCTGGGGGTCTGGGACGCGCTCCCTGAGCGACACTCGGGTGTGAAGGGGACGGGTGTTCCTGGGAACAGCAGCCCGGTCTGCGCCAACCACATATTCACTTCTGCTTTTTGTGCCTGCAGGTGGAGCAGCTAGAGGTATTTCGGAAGGAACAAGCTAAGCAGGTAACGCATGCGAAAGTGCCGGCTGCTTAAACGGTGAGGGTGCACGGCTCTAGCTGCTGCCGCTTCCCACCGGAGCCACCTTCTCCTCTCGTGAACTGTTTGCGGTGGGGACCCAGCCGTGGGGCGCTTGGCTCCGGGTCTCTGGGCTCGCGCCTTCGTCCCCGGGGAGTAGGAACTGGGACCGGCGTGGCCATGGGGCATGCCACAGGCGGCACAGTGGCAGTGACCGGCTGCCGAGAGTACCCAGGGCTCCTCAACGCGGGACTGTTGCTCACGTTATACCTTGTCCTCGGAGAGAGGGGATTTGGGGGGAGCTGGGATACCCCATTCCTTCTGTCCATGCCTTTTTCCCACCTTCTTTAACCGAGGTTCAGCTCCTGGCCCTGCCGGCAGGAATGGCTGGTGCTGCGGGGAGGGGGCCGCGCTTCCAGAAAGCGCAGTCCGGATGTGGGATGCCTTACAGCAGCATCAACCTCAGACGTGGCACAGCTTAACACTTGGGAAATGACCCTGGAGAAGCCCCATTTCCCTGCCCAGCTTAATTTGCCCCCACGGTCCCAGCCTGAGCTGGCCAGGGACCCTGCAGCAGCCTCGTGGCTGTGACCAGGGTGTTGGGGGCTCCCCGAGCACCCCCTGGAGCAGGGAGAGCCCACCCGGGCTGGACAGGAGCTCTCAGCAGCCGAGGTCTGGTGGCCATCTCTCCTTGCCGAGAGTGACGGCCGACCCATGGGACCGCAGCTCGTGGGCGCCGGGGCTGTGAGCGTGCTCTCTGCCGAAGGATTTACACTGCGCCGGGGGCATCGCGGGGTTCCTCGGCCCTCCACCCCTTCCGTGGTGTCACATCCCGCTCCCGAACCGCAGGAACACCCCTTTGGGGTGGGATGCCTCCCTCCCCGAGCCGGCATGGGCCCCCCTCGAGCTGTGTGGTTTGAGATTTGGCACGGAGGACGCCCGTGGCGGGCTGGGCCTCCTGCTCTTACCCCGACAGCAAACAGTTGGCAGCGGAGACGCCTGCTGTGGCGACGGTGCGCTGCGTAACCGCACCGGTTTCCCTCGCCCTCCCGCCTAAAGGGGTCTCGGCTTTGCTTCCAGTGCGCGGCTGCTCCTTACGCTGGGGTAGAACAAACCCCGTTCCTGCACAGACTGACGTGGGGGTGCTGTGGCCGCCTGCCACGAGCCTGCTAACCGAAGTGCCGGCTGTGCCGGGAGCTTCCTCGGTGGTGGGCAGTGCTGAGCAGCCCCCCCCAGGGCAGGAAACCTCCTCCTGGTCCTGTCCCTGGAGGTGGCTGGAGGGGAGGGATGTGCTCCCCCATGGGAGGGTTGTGACGGGAGTCCTGCGCCCGGAGCTGGGTTAACCGAGCCGTGCTCTTCCAGGTGGAGGAGCTGAATAAAAAGCTGACCCAGCATGAGAAGGCCACACGAACACAGCAGCAGAGGGTTAAGGTAAACAGGGGACCAAAAACCTGGGACCTGAGCTGGGCCCAGCCCCGAAGCTGTCGGTGGCCGCCCCCTGAGGGACACGGGGGACTTGGCTAGGCAGGGCCGGGGGTGCAGGGTGCCTCTGACCCCATCTCGTCCCTGCCCGCAGGTGCTGGAAGGGGAGCTGCAGGCAGAGGCTGCCCGCCAGCAGGAGAAGGTGGCAGAGCTGCAGGCGCAGCTCGCCCAGAAGGAGCAGGCGGCCGAGCACTACAAAGGCCAGGTACACGGGGGGGCTGGCACGGCCGCGTCGTCCCTGCCCCCCCCACCTCCCCCCCACCCCGGCAGCGCCCCGTGGGGAAGCTTGACGGGTTTTCTCTCCTCGACATCCTAGATGGAGAAGGCAAAAACTCATTACGATGCAAAGAAGCAGCAGAACCAGGACCTGGCGGAGAAGCTGAAGGCCATGGAGCATCTGCAGAAGGAGAACGCGGAGCTCCGGACCGAGTCGGAGAGGTTGGCCAAGGAGCTGCAGCAGAGCG
>VUYV01000757.1:45364-66618 GCA_008711295.1 Anarhynchus alexandrinus | reverse complement strand
CTGGGGGGCTCTGGGGCAGGGGGACGTCGGGGGTCCTTGGGACAGGGAGGTGCTTCTGAAGGTCCTTTGGGCAGGGGGAGATTGAGGGTCCCTTGGGCAGAGGGGCACTGGGGCAGGAGGGCTCCAGGAGCTTTTGAAGCTCCACTGGGTTAGGGGTTAGGGGCCCTCGAGCTCTTCCTGGTGAGCTGCAGTGGGTCTGTAGGCCCCTGAGAGAAGGGGTCTTGGGGGGCTGTGGGGTGCCCGTGGGTCTCAGAGGTGCTGGGGAAGAGTGAGAGTGGGTCTCTGGGGTGGGGGGCAGAGCAGGGGGTGAAGGGGCTGGACATGGAGGGAGGAGTTGCCTGGCGGTGGCCAGAGGAGGTTGCGGGGAGCACGGGGGAGGAGGGTAGTGCTGGAGGGGGGGCTTAGGAACAGCCTGGGAGCTGCACGAGGAAACGGCAGTTTGGGATGTTTGGGGTGACTGCACACTGCGGTGTGCGGGGACCGGCCCTGCAGAAGGACTTCACGTCCCCGGAGTGGCCAAAGTGCCTGTTTCCGGATGGGGTCCCAAAATCTGGTGCAGCTGAAGAGGAGCCCTTCGGCACCTGCGGCACTTCTGTGCTGTTAATTCATTCCCTGACTAAAACTCACTTCTGGAACATCCCAGGGTGGGATTCACGTTTCAGAGAATACAGGAGCGCGTGGGGCTGCTCAGGGTGCCCTCGGACACCGGCAGTGTGGGTAACGTTCCCTGCTGGCAGCGATTTCTGCCTGTCACCTTGGTGCTGCGCCGTGCGAACTTCCACGCTGAGATAATTAGTAGCCCTTGTTGCTCTTGGGGAATTGAAGCCATGTGAGGTAGAGGGCTTTAATGGAAGTTCCCGCTGGTCCCATGCTAGTTCCTGGAGATGAAAAATTAGAAAGCTGAAAAAAACCCCATCTGCTCGGAAAGCTGGAATTGGGAGCAGGGGCTCGCCTGCTTCTGCACAGCTGTAGTGCGGCGCGTGCGTCTGGCACGGCGTGTGTGCCACTGTACCGCAGTGCCGTAACGGCACCGCTGCCCCGGGCTTTGCCACGGCTCTTCACCGTCACCTCCCGCTTGTAGAGCAGTTCTGTGTGTGTGAGCTGGCAGCGCTGCCTGCGCTGTGGGAGCAGCGGCATGGGGGGGCCAAGACGGTCAGTTGGTGCAGTCCTGGGGGGGGGTGTTCAGTGCTTTTTCTCGAGAATTTGTGGTTTGGCTTAAAAATTCTCAGGTGCTGAAGGTTGTATTTGCGAAGGTGCCCAGCTCAGCGAAGTGAGACTGTCTGCCTGAAGCGTGGCGAGAGCTTGTGCGTCTTCCCTGCACCATCTGTTGCTGCCAAAGAGCGGGTACGGTGGGGTGACAGGAGGATCCAGCCTCAAATCTGGTGACCAGATGTCTTAAACCACAAACTGGTCACTCTTGAGTTCCTACTTGTTCTATTTTAAGATATTCACTGGTGGCTTTTTATGCCAGAGAGGTGTTTTTCCAGCCAGGCTGTGAAGAGCGCCAAGGTGTAGGTGTGCACGCTGGAACCAGGCTGTCCGAGCCCCTCTCCGAACAAGTGAGCCTGGGATCCTGCGAATCTCTCCCATCCTGACCAGTGAGCCTTGGAGCAAGTTAGTAAGCAAACAGTAAACTGTTGCACTTGTGAATGCCTTAGTTCAGTGCCAGCAGCAGGTGGGAAACCTCTTCCCTGTAAAAACTCGGAAGATCTGAAGTCTCTGACCCTCAAAGGTGAAATTCCTGTTTTTCAGTCCAGCAGGAAAGTGCTTTTGGGGCTGGTGGAGAGGGGCAGAGAGGGCATCGCGAGGGGGCAGCTGATACGGGGGGTGCGCGCAGGGCTGTGCTTATCCCTGTGCTGCGTGTGATTCCACAAAACCCGTGTCGGTTGGGAAAAAATCCATACACTCGTGTTGTCCTGAGATCTTGGCAGCTCTTTGGGCTGAGCCCGTCGCTAATGAACCATTAACGGTAGGGCTGGTGCACGGTGGAGATCGGGAAGCAGTTCAGTGTTTCTCTTGGTGCACCCATGTAGGATAAACACTGAGTGTCGTGTGGCTTTGGCTCTGCCTGCTTGTAACTCAGGCTGTCATCAAAGGTTTCATTTACAATTATTAAAGCGTTTTTCACTCGGAGCCTCTCTCCTCCCCGCTGGCTGTTACTGCGCTGGTTTATGAGTAGAAGAAATGAGGAATTGAGATGCCCAAATTTCCTCAGACTTTCACTAAACAGCCTGCCGCTTCAAAACCTGCCTCGAGTGAACGGCCAGACTCTCCGCGCTCTCGAGATTTATCTTCCAGTTATTTCAGGTTGTTCCTAGTGGGTGATATGAAACAAATACCGAGGTTGGGGCTGTGGGAAAGGTGGAATCGGGTCCCAGGCGTCCCGGATCCTCAGCTGTTTTGCCTCTGCCCGGTGCTGTGCGCAGCAGATGCTGGATGCCGTTGGTTTTGATGGCCAAAATACCGCGGAGCCGCACAGCACGAGCTGTAGGCTGGTCTGTAGCTTGGAACTGAAATCAGCAGCTGCTTATTCTCCATCCTCGAGATGTTCTCCTTACCTCCTTCCCAGATTTAGAGCGTAAGGAGATTACAGCCGGCTCACAGCAGGGCGGTTGGTACGCATGCTTGGAGATCCTCCTGTCTCCCGGCTGCTGGACCATGACAACCAGGCAGTTACGGTTCTGTATTAGAGGTAACCACAGCCCTCGCGTTTTCCTCGTGGGATGTGATTCCCTTGACCGTCCCGGTGATGGGGATCACAGGTTTGTGGTGGCTTTGGGCCATTAGCCCCTGGGGATCACAGGTTTGTGGTGGCTTTGGGCCATTAGCCCCTGCTGCAAACTGGGGAGCGGCATGAGTTTCTTCCAAAGGCCACGATATCATGTCAAGGAGAGAATTGGACTAAAGTCATAAATACTCAGTTTCTCCCAGTCATCACCCAGAGGAGGTTGGGGGTTTTGAGTTATGGTTCATGAGTTATGGAGTAGACAGAGGGCAGAATATATCATTCACAGTTCCTTATTTTTTTAAAAAAATTGTTCTAAGAGCTCTAGTTTGTGACACACAGCAGGTCCTGTGCTGGTATCACCAGTCGGAGGAGGCTGCGGTGGGAACGGGTTGGTGCTCAAGGCTTGGTAGAGCATATCTTCGGTCATCCTCCTCGTTCTTGTCCGACCCTTCTCCTCTCTGGTCTGGTTAATCTCTGGGAGATTTAAGAGCAGAGGCTCTTCAGCCTAGCTGACAGGGATAGAAAGCGATGCAAAAACTGGGTGTTAAAATGAGACAAACCCAAACTAGAAACAGAGCGAACGCTTAACGGCGAGAGCAGGTGCTTCCTGGCACCCCCTCTCGCACTTTGATTTACCATCGCTGTTCATTTTTAGAACCAAAATTAGATTTCTTTGGTAAGAGAGAGTGCAGATGAAGAAGGGGTTAACTGGAAGGTCCAGCGTGGGGTGGCTGCTCTGCCAAGTCGCGTCTGACAGTCATCAGATCGCTCCGTCTCCGCATGAATGTCCCGGCCCCCCCTTAATAAAGTTATTTCAGGAGCTTTAAGCTCTGGGGAATCTGGTGAAACTCAGTCCCTTGTAATTGAGGGAAAATTGTGTCCAGTGCTGTGGGTTCTTGCACCGGCGAGGACAGCTAGGTAGGAAGCCCTCTTCTCTGTGAAATGGCAGCGGGATTTCCTTCGGGCTTGGGGCTGAGAAGGCTTTACCTTGTTTGCTGGAAGAAGTTGTAGATTTGGGGGAGATGCTGAAGGCAAGAGGCTGAGAGGTGTTCCCTGAGCGTGGGACAGACCAGTGTGGATGGAACGGCTGCTGGCACGGCACAGAGGAGTGACCAGAAGTCACTATATGGGGGAAAAAATAACTGATTTATTGATGTCTAATTGATGTCCAAGGCCAGGTTGGACGGGGCTCTGAGTAACCTGATCTCATTGAAGATGTCCCTGCCCGTGGCAGGGGGTTGGACTAGATGGTCTTTAAAGGTCCCTTCCAGCCCAAACCATTCCGTAATTCTGTGATTTTGAAAGTGCTGGATTCTCTGTGCTTGTAAAAGGTCCTTGTCCAGCANACTTCTTCCTAATGTTCAATCTAAACCTGCCCTCTTCCAGTTTGAAGCCATTCCCCCTTGTCCTGTCACTACATGCCCTAGTAAAAAGTCCTTAAAGGTCCCTTTCAGCCCAAACCGTTCTGCGATTCTGTGATTTTGAAGGTGCTGGATTCTCTGTGCTTGTAAAATGTCCTTGTCCAGCGAGGACTGGGTTGGAGTCTGGGGGTAACAGGGGTCTCCCGGGAGTGGGAGCCCCTGGGTGACTTCTCGGAGCTTGGGGGAACTGACCGACAAGTCTTGGGGTTTCGCAGCTTCTCCTGCTCCCTGTGAGTTGAGAACATTTTTAAAGTGGGGTTTTCTTTGACTATTTATCAGAGCAGTTGTTCTAACTACAAATTGTGTAGCTTTTTGAAGGGAAAGCAGTGACTGCACTGACTAATCTGGACGTGGATCCTTTAGGAACAGAGGAGCTCGGGGAATTCGGGTGATCCGAGCACGCTTCTCGGAGCTGGTGTCAGATCGTCACCACCTACGCGCGGTTTCCTACGCGAGCCAGCGAGCTCGAACAGGGATTTTCATAGGTCTGTATTTTGCATCTGAGTACTGAAGTGCTTCTCGAAGGCCTCGGGGACCGAATCTCTCGCAGGTGTTGCTTTAGGGTGAGGCACAGCAGCAGCGTAACGGCAGGCAGACGGGTTGCTGCCGCACGCGTGCTTCCCTGCCTCCTCACCCCGGGGTATAATTAGGCGGCGCAGAGGAAGCGAGGCCGAGCTCCAGTGCGTCGATCGGAGGTGCTGGCTGCAAGACACCTCTTTTGGGAACGGCCCCGAGGGATCTGCTGTGCGTTGCTGGCAGCGGTGGCGTGCCACGGGGCAGGCGAGGCTGGCGGCCGTGCTGTCCCCAGGAGAGCCCTGGGGTAAAGGTTGAAGCCAAGCTGTCGGCTCCGTACCCGGTGATCGGAAGCTGGGGCGAGGTGGAGGTCGTTCTTTTGTACACATCGCAGGAAAATGCGATAACAAAGTCCTTGCTGTGACTTGTTTTCAGTTTCTTTTCTTACAACTCCATGCCTGCTTGCTGGTAAACGTTGGGTACAGGTCATTCGGGGCTGTGCCGGGGGGAGAGCCGGCCCCCGGGCTGAGTCCTGGTCCCGTGGCCGTGCTGGAGGGTCTCCGGCCAGATGGGGTTTTGTAAACCGTGTGTTTATGTGCCCGGCCCCAGGCGAGCTGCTGTAGCTCTTATCTGGGTTTGCGTCTCACTGAGGAAAGGTGACGTAGTGTCAGAGCTGCGGGATTTCGTTTGCTGCATCCCCAGTGCCGTGTGTCAGGGTTTGTGCTGGCGCTGGGATGAGTGCTGGGACAGTGAGCCTGTGCGGGGACATGACCGGTGCTGGAGACCTCTTCAGCTCTTACATGAATATCACGGAATTTTCAGAGTTGGAAGGGACCTCTAGAGCTCACCCAGCCCCACTCCCCTGCCAAAGCAGGACTGCCCAGAGCACAGCACTCAGGACTGCATCCAGGCGGGGCTTGAAAACCTCCAGAGAAGGGGACTCCCCCACCCCCCTGGGCAGCTGTGCCACTGCTCTGCCACCCCAACCCAAAAGGAGTTTTTCCGTGTATTTGAACGGAACCTCCTATGTTCCAACTTGTGCCCAGTGCCCCTCGTCCTGTCACTGGGAACCACTGGAAAGAGTCTGGCTCCATCCTCCTCCAACCCACCCTTTAGATACTTGTACGCAGTCATAAGGTCTCCCCTCAGCCTTCTCTTCTCCAGGCTAAAGAGTCCCAAAGCTCCAAGAGAGAGCTGAAACGCAATGTTGAGGGTCTCCCCACCCCTCCCCAGTCCAAATGCCTCCTGGTGACAGTGTTCACACCGAATCTCGCTGGGGGAATTGGGGATTCTGCGAGACTCAGCCCCTGGGTGAGGTTTGGGTGCTGCTTGCTTGCCAGCCGAGAAGCGTAACGCGGAGTTGCAGTTCTGCAGAGGGGCCCTTTCAAATCACTTAGTCCGGTTCCTTCTGTCCCCTAAACCTGTCACACGGAGGGTGTCCTTAACACCCTGCGTCCCGTTCAGCTCACGTTAAGCTCAGATTATGCCAGCCCATCATCTCTTGTCGCTAATAACAGCAACTCCTGTCGCTCTCGGTTGCTCCTGCCAGGCAAAAAACTTTGCTGCCCGTGACACGTGGAAGAAACTTCCAGCCATGGCAGCAAAGCAAGTCCCAAATCTTTTTTTCTGTCATTCTTTCTGAAAATATTTCTGGTGATGGTTTGTTGCTGGTGTGCGTGTGCCATCCCCCACCCTGCAGACTGGTGGGATTTTGGACTCCCTTCTCTGTGCTGTTTCTGACGTGTGCTGGGATCGCTCCTCCGTGCCCGGAGACGCCTGGCTGGGTTGGGAACGTGGGACTGAAACCAATTTGGCTGGCGGGCGTAGCGTGGGGTGGCGGGCAGAGCCTTGGCTGCGGTAAATCATGGCAGTATAAGGGGAAAGGTGCTTGCGGGTGGTGGGGGAGCAGGGGGACACTGCAGCTCTGCCCGTGCTGCCTGGAGGGTCGGAGGACAGCTCTGGGCTGTGGTGTCACGATAAACGCGTTGAGGGTTTGCTGTTTAAAGCTTCTGAATCCAGCGTTTTCCTTCTTAACGTTCTCAAAGAGCAATCCCGGGGGCCTCCCAGGATGGCTTTGCAGCTGACTCCGCCGCTGCTGTTGGCACCGATCGGGTCTCGCCAGGAGATAAAGGAGCCGGTGCCGTGTCTGTGTCACGGGTGGTGAACGGGCAGCGTAGACACAGCACAGCCGTGCTCGTGTGGGGCATAAACCAGTGTCTGCACTGTTTGGAGCGGTGAAGTAGAGAAATTACCTATTCTGGGCCGGTACTGCTGCTCCCAAACTTCAGCTGCTGATTTCTTTGGTGTTTTTTTTTCTTCTCCTCAGGTCGATCTTTCACACTTGTCCCCAGAGGAGAGATGGAGGTGAGTCTGTTGTGAGCTGAGCCGGCGCTTGCAGCTTGAGCGAGCTCCTGCTCCTGGCTGGAGCGACCGGCAGCACAGCCCGTATTCACGGCGGGAGAGGACAGGGTCAGCCTTCCCTGCACAGCGTTAGTTGTTAGGGGGAACTATGAACTGCCTTAAAAGGCAACACTAATGTTTTTTTTTCTTTTAAAGTGCTTCCTAGATATTCCTCCTTTTCCCTTAGCCAAACCAATTTCAGCCAGACACTTGCTGAAAAGCACACGAAGACTGGTCTGCTCTCAGTACCAATTTATAGAGGGCTTCTTAAGATCAGAGAATTTGAAATTTCTTGGGTTTGGGTGTTTTTTGCCCCTAACTTGAACTGTCTTGTCAGCTCAAGACCGAGATGTAGTGACGTTAGAGGTCTTAATTCTGCCTTGGTTTTTGGTCAAACAGCACAAGCTGCAGAGAAACCCCAGGTGTCTGTAGAGCATCAGTCTGGAAATCACTTGTTCCAGGATGCAAATGGGGTTGCCTAGGGCAGAGAGAGCAGCGTTTTGCTGGCGTTTGTGGGTTTTGCCGGCTGTAGACCGTGCCCCCGCTGCCCATCCAGCCTTTCCCGTGCAGGGCGAGAGGGAGGAGGGTGCTGGTGGCTCTGAAACCGGGCTGAGGGTTTGGTATTCGGAGTTGGTGCACGCTCGTGGTGTCAAACAGCCGCTCAGCTGATGCTGTTGCACCGGTGAGCTGCCGGGTGAGTTACGTGAAACGTGCACTCCACGTTCGATGGTTCAGGTACGTCAGCGTGAGTTATCTCTGCCTCCTTCACACCAGGATGGGCTGGATGGCGGTCTTGGTTTTCACAGTTTAAAACCGAGCGAGTCTCCTGGAAGCCTTTTGTCCTTTCTCCTCTGGATTGCGACACAGCACCCGTCTCCACGACGCTCCTTCATGGGGTCTCTGTGTCTGCTCTTCCTGGCTCCCCCGTGCCGAGGTGTCTGCCAGCGCTGTTAGCACGCGGTCCGTGCCCGCGTGCTCTTCAGCCGCCTTTTCCCTGTTGTTGCAGGGTGGAGCACGCACGGATGCATGCCAAGCACCGTGGTCACGAGGCGATGCATGCCGAAATGGTCCTCATCCTTATCGCCACGCTGGTGGTGGCACAGCTGCTGTTGGTTCAGTGGAAACAGAGGCACCCTCGCTCCTACAACGTAAGTGTCTCCCACGCAGCCCTTTCGTCTCCGCGGCTGCTTGCGAGTGCTGCCGTCCTTTAGCTGATGAAAAGTATGTTCCTGTTTTTTCTCCTCTTGTATGGTGTTGAGATACCCTCGTCCTCCCAACAGCGTATGGGGATTCTAGGTAGGGATGAGGATGGACAGTGGACATGGACAGTGGGGTCGAGTGCACCCTCAGCAAGTTTGCTGGTGACACCAAGCTGTGTGGCGAGGTAGACACGCTGGAGGGGAGGGATGCCATCCAGAGGGACCTGGACAGGCTGGAGAGGTGGGCCCAAGCCAACCTCATGCAGTTCAACAAGGCCAAGTGCAAGGTCTTACATCTGGGTTGGGGCAATCCCAAGCACAACTCCAGGCTGGGCAGGGAATGGCTGGAGAGCAGCCCTGAGGAGAAGGACCTGGGGGTGCTGATGGACGAGAAGCTCAACATGAGCCAGCAATGTGCCATCGCAGCCCAGAAGGCCAACCGCATCCTGGGCTGCATCAGAAGTATGGCCAGCAGGGCGAGGGGGGGATTCTGCCCCTCTACTCCACTCTCGTGAGACCCCACCTGCAGTACTGCATCCAGCTCTGGAGTCCCCAACATTAGAAGGACGTGGACCTGGTGGAGTGTGTCCAGAGGAGGGCCACGAGGATGATCCGAGGGCTGGAGCACCTCTCCTCTGAGGAGAGGCTGAAAGAGTTGGGGCTGTTCAGCCTGGAGAAGAGAAGGCTCCAGGGAGACCTTCTTGTNCCTGGGCTGGTGGGAGGTGTCCCTGCCTATGGCAGGGGGTTGGAACTTGATGATCTTTAACGTCCTTTCCAACCTAAACCATTCTATGATTCTGTGATTCTATGATGAACACAACGTGCCTGGAGGCATTAAGTTTCTGTTATAAGTGATGCCGATAACTCGGTTTTACGTAGTGCTTTGATACCAGGCGATGAGACAAGCAGATCTCGGGTCTGCTGATGCCACTGGCTTGTCAGGGACTGTTATTTCACCTGAAGCAACCTCACTCTGACTTCCTTATCGTAATTAATGTTTCCAGGCAATACCTGTAATCCTCCATGAACTTTAAACCGACCCTGTGTACCTGTTCCCCTCCGGCAGCACCACAGGAGCTCAGCTGCACGGCCGGAGATCCCTTTTGGCAATAGGCTGTAGGGGCGGAGGCGCGTCTGAAACCTTCTGCTGCGCCCGTCTCCTTGTTTAACGCTTGCCTGAGGTGTCTGCGGTTGCAGCGTTCAGGACCACGAAGGTTTTTGTAGCCACCTTAGGACAGCTAGCTAGGTGGATCATCTCTGGAGGTGTTTCTTCTGCGTTCTCCCTCCACCTCTAGTCTTTTGCTACTAAAGAGCGCCTGGCTGCTGCCTCTGACTCCCTCAGTCAGGCTCTGAGCCTGTTCGCGGGGTGCTGGGTGCTGCAGAGCATATCTTTTGGGTTTTGTGGTGCTCTTCAGCGCCCTTTGATGCAGGTGGGAGCGCGGCTGCCAGGCCTGGCGGGGCGTTTCTGATGTCTGATGAGCAGAGAACCAGCTCAAAACGCCTTTCCCTCCGTTCCTGCAGATGGTGACCCTCTTCCAGATGTGGGTAGTGCCTCTGTATTTCACGATCAAGCTGTACTGGTGGCGGTTCCTGGTAATCTGGGTGCTCTTCTCAGCAGTCACAGCTTTTGTCACCTTCAGGGCAACTCGAAAACCTCTGGTACAGACAACGCCCAGGTTAGTACACGTGTTTCTGGGAAAACTCCTCAGCCCCAGGGTAACCGCGACAGGGAGCTCTTTCCAGTTTCGCTGACGCAGATCATCGCCTTAAACTTTGCACCCCGGGGGTGTGCAATCCCCGCGCGCGCTGCCCACGTCGGTGGCTGTGAAGCGCTGACCGTGGGCAGCCGACCCAGTGCACGTGGCACCCGCGTGGGTGGTGGAGAGGCAGATACCGCGTGGGCTGGTGGCCTCACCGAGGGCATTCCCGGCGTGAAGCGCGCTTGCTTGCGGCCTTTGCAGATCCCAAAGTTTCTAGTTTGGAAGTCGAGACCTTGGGTGGCCCATGGCAGCGGGGGGGTCTGTAGCTTGAATTAGGCATTTAAAACGCCGTTGCCCATGTGTAGGGGTAGGTGAAGTGTCTGCAAACACCATCCAGGTTTTAAAAGTAAAATCCTTTAGGTGCTTGGTGCAGTTTCCTCCAGGAGAAATGAAGCCGTTAAATTCTTGTTTGGATTCTTTACAGGCTGGTTTATAAATGGTTTCTACTAATATACAAGATCAGCTATGCCACCGGAATCGTGGGGTACATGGCTGTGATGTTTACACTCTTCGGTCTTAACTTATTGTTCAGGTGAGTGAATCTTTCGGTCTGACTCACGGGGCGGGGGATGTAACACACCGCGTGGAGTAAGGCGTTGGCTACGACGCTGGAATAACGGTTGTCTTAGCAATCTGTTTAACGGGGCCAAAGAGACCCTTTGGAGTGTCTTCTCCCTGCGGGGAGGATCACGGGTGAGATGCTGGTACCTGAGCTGCTACGATGTCGCTGGGGAGCTCTTCTTCCAGCTCAGCTGTGTCGGCAGCTCCTCCAGCTCTGCGTGCGTCCAGCCTGGGGATTTTCTCTGCTACACTGAGAAACGGGTACCTGCACCAAGCAGCCAGCCCAGGTGTGGTCGCAGAGGACCTTAGCCCGAGCCATCTTCGTGTTTAGAGAGGTTGAATCCTTCTCTAGAATGATGAGCAGACCTCGCAACTGCCCGCAGAGACGTGGAGGTGTTAACTGGGGGCTTACTGGGAGCTGATCTGGGGCATGAGAGGGTTGGGGAGATGACTGCAATTGCTCATTCCAGAGGCTGGTGAGGGCACTGGGTATTACACAGCTGAGGTGTGACACCTGCATCTCCGCTCAGACGCTGCTGCTTGCACAGGTTGCCCAGAGAGGTGGTGGATGCCCCTTCCCTGGAAATATTCCAGGCTGGGTTGGACGGGGCTTGGAGCAACCTGGTGTAGCTGAAGGTGTCCCTGCCCAGGGCAGGGGGTGGGACTAGATGGACTTCAACGGTCCCTTCCCACCCAAACCATTCTGTGATTCAATGATTCAATGAAAGGCTGTGTCCAGTTCGGGGCTCCCCGGGTCAAGAAGGACAGGGATCTGCTGGAGAGGGTCCAGCAGAGGGCTACAAAGATGATGAGGGGACTGGAGCATCTGTCTTATGAGGAAAGGCTGAGGGACTTGGGGCTTTTCAGTCTGGAGAAGAGAAGACTGAGGGGGGATCTCATCAACGCTTCTAAATCCTTCAAGGGAGGGTGCCAGGGGGATGGGAACAGTCTGTTTTCAGTGGTGCCCAGTGACAGGACAAGAGGGAACAGGCACAAACGTGACCATAGGAAGTTCCATCTCAACATGAGGAGGGCCTTCTCTCCTGTGCGGGTGGCAGAGCACTGTCAGAGGCTGCCCAGAGAGGTGGGGGAGTCTCCCCCTCTGGAGCCATTCCAAACCCGCCTGGACGCCGTCCTGTGCCACTGCTGGAGGTGCCCCTGCTCTGGCAGGGGGTGGCCCTGGGGGAGCTCCAGAGGGACCTTCCGACCCCCACCATTCTGGGACTCTGTGATTCTAAGGTGAAGCGTCCCAGCAGCGGGGACCGGGGTTGTGCTGGGCAGGCACCTAGAAGACCTCTGCTGGTGATGCTTCCCGGTGACGTGTGCCCACTGCCTTGGTGAACTGCTGTCACGACGGAGTTAGTGCTGTGGGCTGTGTCAGCACACTGGCTTTGCACCCCCACAGCCTCCCCAAAAAATCTCTTGATGTCATTTGGGCTCCTCTGTTGCAGAATCAAGCCAGAAGATGCGATGGACTTCGGCATCTCCCTCCTCTTCTACGGTCTTTACTACGGGGTGCTGGAGCGGGACTTTGCCGAGATGTGTGCGGATTACATGGCCTCGACGATCGGGGTGAGTTAACGCCGTGCTGTCCCCCAGGCGAGAGTCCGGCCCCGCTACGGGGGGGCCTGAAAGGTCTCGGTCACAGCAGTAGCTTCTGCCTCCTGCAAAGGGTAAAGCGCATCAAACTCCCCCTTCCCCCGAGGCTGCTGCCTTTCTCGCTGAGCCCACTACCGCGCTGTCTGGGCTGGGAGATTTCTGACCTAATGGAGTTGTTCCAAGATCCTTCCTTAACAGCAAATCCTCTGCGGGTGTCCCCTCCTCCCCAGAAGCACGAGAAATGAGGAGTGGAAGGATCTGTTCAGCCCTTCTAAACTTCTGACAAATATTTCTCAGTCTGGGCCTTTAAAACCTCCAGTGCCGGAGAGCACTCCTGTTTCTGGGACCTGCAGCCACCAGTGAAGGCTTCACACCACGGCCATCCTTCTGCTGCTCGTACCCACGGCAGCTTGTGCTGTCCCTGCGGGCAGAGGACGCGTTCCTGCGTGCCTGCAGGGGGGGCCTAAAATCTGTAGCCCACTCGCCTGGTACCAAAAAAACCCGCTCCACCAAAAAATACATGACCTAGGGCACCGGTGGAGTTGGTCGTGTTGCTTCTTTGCAGCAGCTCTTTAGGGACCTCGTGTTTCCTCCTCCTCTTCCTCTCTGAGCTTGCTGCTGCTGCTCCTTGGAGGTGCTGCCCCAGCCCCTGGCCAGCCGCCTTCCGCTCGCGCTGGGACACCTCGGCAGAGCTCGGGTCTCCCCCGACGTAGGCGATGGGCACCCAGGACAGGTCTGCAGCAGCCCCGGCGCTCCCCGAGGGTCTGGCCCGGCTGCAGGGCTGCCGGGAGGACGCTGCCGCCAGCTGGCACCGCAGCCTGAGGGCTCCGTCGGATGCTCGGAGCTGTGCCAGGTCGCTGCCGGAGGTGTGTTTTGCTGATGATACTGAACTAGGATAGAATAGGGTAGAATAGAATAGTTTTGAGTGGGAAAGGAATGTTAGAACCCACCCAGTCCCACCCCCTGCCCTGGGCGGGGACACCTCCCACCAGCCCAGGTTGCCCCAAGCCCCGTCCAACCTGGCCTTGACCACCTCCAGGGATGGGGCAGCCACAGCTTCTCGGGGCAACCCGCGCCAGGGGCTCACCACCCGCACAGGCAACAATTTCTTCCTAAAATCTCATCTCAATCTCCCCTCTTTCAGTGTCAAACCGTTCCCCCTCGTCCCATGGCTCCCTTCCCTGATCCAGAGTCCCTCCCCAGCTCTCCTGGAGCCCCCCAGGAGGAGCTGTGGACTCCCTCGAGGGTAGAAGTGCCTTACAGAGCACTGGGCAATCACCAGCCCTGTGAAATACAAGAGCAAGTCCCAGATTCTCCACCTGGAAGGGGGTAATCCTGGTTATACGTACAAATTGGGGGATGTGGGACTGGAGAGCAGCCCTGTGGAAAGAGATCTGGGGGTTTGGGTTGATGGCAAGTTGAATACGAGTCAACAGTGTGCCCTGTTGAACCAACCCTCCCCTGAGGTGCATCAAGTACAGCGTCGCTAACCAGTCGAGGGAGATGGTTGTCCCACTCACACCGCACTGGTGTGGCCCCACCTCGAGTTCTGCGTGAGGTTTTGGGCACATCAGTATATGAAGGACATCAGACTATTAAAGTGTGTCCAGAGGAGGGCGACCAAGATGGTGAAAGGTGTGGAGAGCAAGACTTACGAGGAGCGGCTGAGGTCACTTGGTGTGTTCAGCTTGGAGGAGAGAAGGCTGAGGGGGGACCTCATGGCAGTCTACAGCTTCCTCGAGGCGGGCAGCGGAGGGAGAGGTGCTGATCTCCTCTCTCTGGTGACCAGCGACAGGACACGAGGGAATGGAGTGAAGCTGTTGTCAGGGGAAGTCCAGGTTGGACGTGAGGAAAAGGCTCTTCACTGAGAGGGTGGTCGGTCCCTGGAACAGGCTCCCCAGGGAAGTGGTGGCAGCACCGAGCCTGTCAGAGTTCGAGGAGCGTCTGGATGATGCTCTTAGTCGTAGGGTTTAGTGTTAGGCAGTGCTGTGAGGAGCAGGGAGCTGGACTCGATGATCCTTACGGGTCCCGTCCAACTCGAGATACTCTATGATTCTACGGCTCCAGCCTGGCTGTGGGAGCTGGGACACGGCACGAGTGATCCAGGCCGTCCCTGGAGCGTGTGGGACCACTGCTGCGCCTGGGGAAGACCCGGTTGCGTGCCCGCACCCTCCTGCGTGCTGCATCGGGCCGGTGCTGAGCCAACAGGCTTGGAAATGGTGGGGGGCGGCTGCTCCGCGCTTCACTCTTTGCCCGTCCGAGCTTCAGGGACCTGCGGGGCTGGAGGCTCGGGCCATATTTGGTGGCTCGGGCCATATTTGGTGGCTCGGGCCGTATTTGACTGCCAAGGTTGTCATAGAATCATAGAATCATAGAATTAGTGAGGTTGGAAGGGACCTTTAAGATCATCAAGTCCAACCGTTAACCTACCCTGGAAAAAACCCACCCACTTCTAAACCACGTCCCTGTCATCTCGGGTCAGAGCTGTGACCTCCAGCTTGTCCCGCTCTCGCCCCCAGCCTCTGCCCTCGCTGCCCGGCGTGGGTGCACCGGCCCCGGCAGGCAGCTGACGACTCACCCGGCCATCGGGGAGCGAAGGGGGGTGGTCCCCGGCGTGGGGAGGGGACGCGCGGGGCTGGGGGTGCGATGGGCCACCACCTCACTGAGCAGCTCCCTGTCCTGTTGTAGTTGTTTCCCGCAGCCGGACCCGTAACAAGGTTTTTAAAGCGCAAAAGGCCGAGGCTGGACTCCTCGGGCGCTGACCCCAGCCCTCCTTAAAGCTTAGCCGTGCCGACGCGGGCGTGGGACGCGTGCCCTCCCGCTGTCACCGCTCTCCCTCTGCTCTGCCCTCGCTCAGTTCTACAGCGCCTCGGGGATGCCCACCAAGCACCTCTCCGACAGCGTCTGCGCCGTCTGTGGCCAGCAGATCTTCGTGGACGTCAACGAGGAGGGGATCATCGAGAACACCTACCGCCTCTCCTGCAACCACGTGTATCCTTCTCCTCCGGAGCCAACCCCTCTCCTCGCCGGCTCCGCGCTGGGGCTGGCGGCAGAGAGAGCTCCTGCCCCACGGCTTCCCCCACCCGGAGGGGGAAGAAAGCGCCTGTCCTGCGACACGGGGCTGTTCTGCTGATGTCGCACGTGATCCTTGCCTGTGTCATCGCTGACTCGGCACGGACAGAGGTGAAGTCCCCGAAATCACTTCCTCGCCGCCTCCGTGTGGGTTACGAGCGGTGGTTTCCTCTTCCTTCCCCTCCCCAGCTTCTCCCCCCCGCACTCCAGCGGGGCTGCCGTGGAGCTGCACCTCGCTTTCCAGCTCCCTTTGCCGCATCTGCTGGGACCTGTCTGCCCGGCGTTTGCCGCCGTGCCGGCTCCGGCGGTGAGGTAGGGATGCGGAGTGTCCCCGGTCCGGCCGAGCTGGGCTGCCTCTGTCACGCTGACCCCTCGCCGGAGAGCCAGCGCTGTGGCCGAGAGCTTCCGAAGGGAAGAGTTGGGGGGAAAACGCTGCCTGTCCCGTGTGGTATCCCTCAGAAAACAGCCCCTTGCAGCTTCCTCCTTCCCCAAAACTCCTCCGGCGACTCCGGTTTGCGCGTGGGGTTTCCAGCAGCCTGGAATTGCTCAGCCCTCCCCGTCAGCTGATCAACGCGCCGTCGGTTTTGAAACTGGAAGTCCTGGTCGTGTCTCAGCCTCAGCTGGGACGGAGTGGGGGATTTTCCGAGGGTGACTCAGTGCTGGAGATGGGATGTCCTCTGGCACCGCTTGCGTTACTGGCTGCGAGGTGGTTTCCAAACTGGGCCTGAGCAAAGGTCACGCCGGCAAAACTCGCTGCCTGAATTTAAGCGCTGTAAACCCTTCGGCGAGGTTTACGCTGGCCGACCCCGCGCGGCGGCGGGACCTGCATGTCGCCCACCCTGCGGGCAGCTCGGCGGGGGTCTCTGCGGCTGTCAGAGGGGTCGGTGCTCACGGTGGTCCCCAGGGGATGCTGCTGGCTTGCAGCCCCGCATCGTTGGCTCCCGGCTCTCCGGCTCCCGCTGCCGCTCTCTGGCGTTACCCCTCGCTTTGAGCAGCAGAGGCGTTACCCGGGGGAGTTTTTGTGCTGGGTGACACCCTCGTGCGTGGCAGAGTTTCCCGTCAGGGCACGCAGCCTCGCCTCGCCCCGGAGCTGCGCCGCGGGGGCCCTGGCTGCGGCCACCTCACCTTTCCCCGTGACTTCTTCCAGGCTGTGCTCAGGTTGGGCAAATCCTCCTTACCCGCCTGCCGCGACGCAGGGCGGCTGTCACCTGCGCGTCAAACCGTGGGAGAAATTCCTTGAATATGTTGTTAATCCCCTGCGGAGCCTTTGCAGGAGCCTCCTGCGGAGCTCTCCTGGGCTGTGCAAACCTTCCCGGTGCTCGAAGCCCTGGAATTTCACAGCCGGGCACATCCCTGCCGGTGCTCTGCTGCCGGTGCTCGCCCTCGGATGGAGGAGCTTCCCTGCCCTGGCCGCCCATGTCGGTCTAACCCGGCCCCGGTGTGAGCGTGTGCCGTGCTACGTCTGCGCCGTGGGTGCGGGGTTTGTGTCTCACCGGTGGCCGGCGCATCGGTCATAGCCCTCGTGATCCCTCTCCGGCCCACCGCCCCCATGAGCCCCTTCCTCTGTGCCTGGAAGGCGCTGCGCCTTCTAGGAAAGGGCTGCGGTTGTGCAATGCGGCCGTCCTCGGGCGGCGGGGATGGTTCCTGTCCCTCACGCAGTGGTGTTGGGGGGGTGACCTTTTTTTTTTCCTAATCTCGATGGTTTCCTCCGCGCTCGGTCATGTCCCCTCTCCTCCAGCCCGAGGTGGTTCCCCTTAACGTGCTGCTCCCCAGGTTTCACGAGTTCTGCATCCGTGGCTGGTGCATCGTCGGGAAGAAGCAGACGTGTCCCTACTGCAAAGAGAAGGTGGATCTCAAGAGGATGTTCAGTAACCCGTATCCTTTCTCCTCGTGGGACCCAGCGCTTTGGGAAGGGGAGCAGCGGGTAGAGCGCATGGGGGGCTCGGGGCTGTGCCCGGGAGCCGCTGGCTTTGCCGTGCCTGGCACCCCAGGCGGGTCGCTGCCAGCCCACGGCAGTGATGGAGACCCTGCAAAATCAGTCCCTGATGAGCTGGGCACATCGCCTGGCACGGAGCGGTGGGCACAGCGCCTGGCACGGAGCGGTGGGCACGTTGGGGGCAGCTGGGCGGCCACGGGCTCCACCGGGGCTGCTGCTCCCTCGGCTGGGGGACAAAAACACCGTGAAGCCCTTTATGTTTGACCCGCATGGCACCTGCCCGCCGGCGGGAGGGCTCAGCCCCCCCATGCTGCCCCCCTGTACCCCATGCCCGCACCGCCACGGGGATGACTCGAGCCCCAGTGGATTTGCTTTTCCACCTCTGGCCGTTCCCGCGGGGCGTGCGAGTCCCCGCGGAGCCGGGCGCTGGGTTTGATGCCCGCGCAGCACGTGGGGGCTCCGGCCCGGAGGCAGGTCGTGTCCGTCCCACGGGGTGGTGAAGCCAGGTTCCCCCCGCATCCCGCGGGACACCTGCCTGCACCCCAGACCCTCCTTGTCGAGGCGCAGCCGAGGAGAGCCTGGCCGCAGCCATCCCTCCCCCGGCACCCGCTGCTGCAGAGGGTCGGGGCTGCGTCTCCTCAGTCCCTCTGTGGAATATTTGGGTGAGTGAGGGGGGCTGTGCTCCTCTCGCCTCTCTCCCCATGGCTCTTTCATAGAATCACGGAATGGTTTGGGTGGGAAGGGACCTTAAGGACCATCCAGTTCCAACCCCCCTGCCCTGGGCAGGGCCACCTCCCACCAGCCCAGGTTGCTCCAAGCCCCGTCCAACCTGGCCTTGAACACCTCCAGGGATGGGGCAGCCACAGCTTCTCGGGGCAACCTGCGCCAGGGGATCACCACCCTCACAGGCAACAATTTCCTCCTAATATCTCCCCTAAATCTCCCCTCTGTCAGCGTCAAACCATTCCCCCTCGTCCCATGGCTCCCCTCCCTGATCCAGAGTCCCTCCCCAGCTCTCCTGGAGCCCCTTTAGGCACTGGAAGGGGCTCTGAGGTCTCTGCGGAGCCTTCTCTTCTCCAGGCTGAACCCCCCCAACTCTCTCAGCCCTTTCACTCCTTCTTTAACTTCTTTAACTCCTTCCCGCCCAGCTGGGAGAGGCCTCACGTCATGTACGGGCAGCTGCTGGACTGGCTGCGCTACCTGGTGGCCTGGCAGCCGGTGATCATCGGACTGGTCCAGGGCATCAACTACATCCTGGGGCTGGAGTAAGGGCAGGCGGTGGGGACCCGCGGAGCCACGAGAGGACGCGTGTGCCCAGGGCAGGGGACAGCAGCCGGCCGGGGACACTGGCTTTTCTCCATCACCTCTCAGGACCTCGGCCACCCCCCACCCCCCGAGGAGGACCGCGGCGTCGAGGGCCGAGGGAGGACTCTGCCCTGGGGCCCCTCCCGATAGNTTTTTTTTTTTTAAAAAAAAAGCGATTATTTTAATGAGCGTATTTAAAACTTTCTATTGCAGAAGAAGAGACGCTTGTCCCGTTTCCCCCCCTCCCCCCCCGCAGCCCCTCTCCAGCCCTTCGCACGGCCCCCGCCGTGCCGAGCTCTTGGCCGGGGGCTCTCCTGCCGCTGGGCTGGGGGAGGCGACGAGGGTCCCGACACCGGCTCCCCGGAGCAGCCCTGCCGGCAGCGAGGAAGGGACACGGGGCAGCAGGGACAGTTTTGGGCCCCTTTCCTGCGTGGGGCTGCGGAGGAGAGGCTGCCCTGGGGGGGCGGCTGGAGCCCAACGCCCTGCGAGAGGGGACGTGGGGGACGCTCGGCGGCACCGAGCGCCGCTGGCCGGACTCTCGGCCGCCTGGTGCCGTGGGTGCGCGGGGAGGAACGGAGCCGCTCTCCCGCGCCGTGACGGTGGGCTCTGCCCCGGGTGACCCTTTTGTACGCTCCCCTCTTTTTCTATGTTCCTTCCCCGGGGGTCGGCGGTGTTGGGGGTCCGGCCGGGGCGCCGAGGCGGTGGCGTTTCCCTGCGCCCCTTTCGGTGACGGTGACGGTACGTCAAGAGCAGCCGGGGAGTGGGTCGCCCGTGCCCCGGGGGATGCCCCGCTGCGGATTGCTCTTTTTGGTACTGTGGTGAAAGGGATGGAGCGAAGGGCCGGGCTGGTGCCGGCGTTTCCGTGCCGTGGTGACACTCTGTGCCGGAGCCGTACCTCCATCCCTCTTGCGCAAGAGGCTTTGAGCTCATTTTTTGGCAGCGAGTGCGTACAGCCCGTGACAGTGGCGTGCGGGGGACAAGGTCCCGACCCCGGGGAGCAGTCGGGGTGTTTTGGGGGTGGCAGGCAGTCGGGTCTCCCAGCGGCGCGGGGGCTCGAGCCGCGTCCCCTGAGCGTGCCGGGGTCTGGCAGGGGGACATGGTGGGTGGGTGTGTGGGTGGGGGACACACGAGGTAAGGTCACCCCGCTCCCACCCCAGGGGCTGCGCCGCGTGGCACGGGGGATTTGGGAAGCGGTGGCAGCGGCGGCTCGGCTGCGGGTGCCGCGTGGGTTGCGTCAGCCGGGGGAGACCCGGCGCGGCAGCGCCACGTGCCCCGCCGAGTCCTTTTGGTTTTCTTTCTGGCGAAACCACGTCGCAATGTTGTGCCAAACACAGAAATAGAGACCTGGAAACGGGGAAGTGGCCCAGACTTTTTTTCTTGAGCGTCTTCCCTGCCCCGGGGTGAGGCGGCGGTTCCTCCTTCTGCCTTCCTGCCCTTCCTGCCATGGACGCCGCGTGGCTGGGGACGAAGCGCCCTCTCCGTGCGTTTCGCCTGGTGGGACCCTGAGCTCAGCAGGGTCGGGCTTTGGTGGGGAACGGGGACCTGGTGGAGGAGTGGACGGTGCTGGGTCTTCTCCTCCACCCCGGTAGCTGCCTCCGGCCCCTCGCTGCCTGCGGGACCCCCGGTCCGGCGCTCTCACACCCTGGCTGCAGCGCCCGCAGGCGCTGCGTGAAGAATGCGGCCGCTGTCCTCATCCTGGTGGGAAGGAGGGGACGTATCGTGCTTGGCAGGCTTGGAGAGGTCCCCGAGATAACCCTGCCCTTCTGGGAACTGTCGATAACAACTGCTGGGAAACTCAACGGGGTTTTAGGGGCTTTTTTCCTGGCGGTGTGGGAGCTGCCAGGGCCTGCGGGTTCGGGCGGCCGCTGCTGCCTGGTGGTGGCCGTGCCCGCGCTGGCTGCCTGCCGTGGCCCCGCTGGGAGCGGAGGAGGCCCAGGGGCTTCCCCCTGGGGTGGTGTCACCAAAACCCTTCTTTCTGCGGAGCTGCCCTGGGCTGGCTTTGGGGGGGCTGTCCCATGGGAGAGGGGCCGGATCCCGGCCCGGGGTCCCGCTGCCCCCGTCAGGCTCCTCGCCGGGTCCCGGCACTGATTTCCCCCATGGTTGAGCACCAGAGCGAAGCCCTCGGTGGGTCCCTGGGGGTTTCTCTCCATCATCCCCTGGAGCTGGGGGTGGGGGGGGCTGTGCTCCTGCCCCAGCTGCCCCCAAACACCCGGGGCACCCTCCACCCAGTGTGGGTGCTCAGTCCCAGGGGGGGCTTCACCCACCTCCCTCTCCCCCTGCGCAGCTCTGCCCAGACCCTGGGTCCCCACCACCGGCCCCGAAGCCCCCCCCGGCTCGCCAGTGCTGCCACCAGCCCTGGGGACTGTCCCCGAGCCCTGTGACACCACGTGACGGACACGGGGTGTCCGGCTGAGCCCCGCTCCGGCGTCCCTGGGGTGCCCACGGCTGCTCGCCCACGGGCATGTGGGGATGTGGGACGGGGGGGGACACGGGGTGCAGTGAGGTTGGTTCCGGAGCGGCTGTGGGACGTGTAGAGCGATGTGGGGCACAGGGTGGTGTGGGGCAGAGGACAGAGGGACGTGATGTGCAGAGAGCTGTGGGGTTGGGGGGACACGGGACATAGCACGCGGGGGGCAGAGGGAGACATGGGGTGCTGTGCCGGGATATGGGGGGACACGGGGGGGACACTGGGCACGGCTCGGGGGCTCAGGGACAGGCACAGGGGGTGGGGGACATGGGGACATGGGGCCCATGGACACG
>VUYV01000756.1:141823-156215 GCA_008711295.1 Anarhynchus alexandrinus | reverse complement strand
CTGCCCGGTGCTCTAAGGATACTCTGCCCTTCCTGTTCTTCTCCAGGAACAGGTGAAGAAGACACTGGTCACCATGGACTTGGTGGAAGCCGGGCTGCCTACGCAAGCCCAGCAGATCCACGGGCAGGTGAGCCAGGGCTGGATTAGACCTTGGCGGCGGTGGATGACCAAATTCCTCACAGCCAAAAGGAGTGGAAAAGGGGCACTGCAAGAGGGGAAGGGGAGCCTGAAGCCTCCAGCCCTTGTTTCCAAGCCCAACATTAGCCCAGACTTGGCTGAAGCCAGGCTGGGGAGCTGTGCTACTTTGTGCAGGACCTGAACCAGGTCAGGCACACTGTCACGAATTCGGGGCAGCTGGGGCTGAGAAGGCAGCCCCGGCAGGCTTTGGCCCGTTTGCCACAGCCACCGAGCATCGTCTCCCGCCAGCCCGTGCCCAGACTGGGAGAGGCAGGCGGCAAGCAGGCCAAGCACCCCGTGCCAGCCAGCATCCCCAGGACACAAGAGACCTGCCCGCGGGACATCCCACAAAAGGCAAAGACGCAGACGGTGGCCGAGCCCTGGAAAACCCTGTGGGATGGGAAGCTGAACAGGGGCGGCGTGGCGGCGGGTGGCAGTGGGCAGCAGGCAGGCAGCAGCAAGCGGAGAGCACCCGACACCACCAGTGTGCTCGCCAAGTGACCTAGAACCCAGGGGGACGCCAGGGGGCAGGGGAGGAGACAAGTTTAATGCAGTCGGTCCACTGGAACCCGACAGCAGAGAGGCCTTAAACCGCTGGCCCGTGACTCTGGCCCCCCGCCCCACGCTTTAAGCTACGTGTCCCCCCTGCCCGGGGTCTGCGATATGTTCAATGGATTGGGCAACACGCCATCTCAAGCAGGCATTTCAGCCCCCAGATGTGGAAGCAACACAACTTGGATTAGATTCCTGTAACGCTGTTGCAAGAGTGAGCCAAGTAATTCTCACGGAGACTGGCACACTGACAGTTCTCCTAGGGGATTCTGCTATTTTAACCAGGAAAAGGGACACGTTGCAATGGCAGTATTCCATTATGTAAGGAGACCCAAAGCTAGACTGCAGGAAAAGCAGAGGACCAGAACCCTGTCCTTAGGTACAGGTCTGGATTGGCAAGTCTTTCCGAAAATGCGGGTCTGACTGTGCTCCAGCCACAGCCCTGGGAGGAGGAGCTATGTGACGGGAGCTGCTCGCGTTGGCCAGGCCAGCACCTGGCAGGAGACAGGGCTCTGCCCCAGTCCCAGTCCCTGTGCTGGGCCCAGCACCCAGGGCCTTCCTCTGGCCTGGCCTTCCCCCGGGCGGTGAGAGGAGAGGTGACCTGTCCTGGCGCGGCCCAGGGCATCCTCCTGTGGCCAGAAGGAAGGATGGAGCCCCTGTCGCTCTCCTCACTGGGGCCAAACACTGTCCTTCCCTTCTGTCCCCGGGGCTCCCCAGGGCTGGCAGGCCCCACAGGGCTTCAGGGCCAAGCAAATGCCGGGGTGCCCGGGGCTGCTGGGGCTCAGGGCAGCTTTGGGCATCTCCGAAGCCCAGGTGTGGCTGCCCCTTTGCTGCTGCGCGTGCAGTTATTTGCTACTCCTTTTGTGGTCAAAACTGCTTCTCTTCATGGCACGTGGCCTGGACAGAAGCCACCTCCCTGTTACTCTGGAAGACTGCAGAGAAACGAGGAAGTCACAGCACGCACATAGGTATGAGGACAGGGAAAAGGATCCCTGTCAAGATTTTTCTGCCATTTCACATCTGAACTCAGACATTTGTATGTATTCCGGCACCAAAGTCAGCTTTTTTCCTCCAAGCTGCACAGCTTTTTGCCAGCAAGAGTGCGTTGGGCTGCACTGGCCTTCAGGGTACCACGGCTCCTTTTGGTTTTAATTGTGTGCCTACGCTTCCCCTTTTGCTAGCAATTTCTTTCTTTCTTTCTCCCCTCTTACTCCCCCAGTGTCATCCTCTTTCAAAGGTGATTATGATTTGACTTTCTGGACAGACCATCGAGTAGGCAGACACAGGATGTAAGTCTAGGCTGGTCTACACCTCCAGAGCTGTAGGCTGAGCTGTTCTGCCTGTAAAGGCGAGATAGATACGGGCTATGGGAAGAGTCCCTGTTTGCCAGTTACTATTTCTTTTGGGGTCCTGTGACAGGGATGGTAAGGTCATCAGCCTGCAGCTCTGCAGCAGTTAAAACCACCACTGAAAGAGTTTTGATGGCAGATGCTGTTCTGCATGTTTCATTTTCAACAATCGTTTCACTGAGCTAGAATTATTTCTATGCCATTAGGCGATGGGGATCTTCATGCACTGATCTTCTGTTTCTGGGGCGCGTCCTGACAGCCTTTGTCATCCAGAGCTTTCCCGTCTGCCTTTTCCTCCCCTTTGTCCTACCGCTGTCTTTCCCCTTCTACTTCTTTTTCCTCCTCCTCATCCTAGGAACCTTGCTGAAGCATCAGCTGTGAGGCAGCATCCTTGCACAGCCGGGAAGTCCCTGCCTTCCCCCTGCCGAGACTACAGCTCCAGGCTCACTCCAGGCTTTGTCCGAACTCTCCAACTACTTGTCCCGAATCTCAAACTCCTGTTTCTGCTCTTGGTGAATTGCTGAGCATGTGCATGTGTCGAAGCCTTGGAGCTGTGCAAGTTAGCATGAGCAGGACTAAAGCACACCTCTTGACACCACTCTAGGCATTGGTATTCTTCATTCGGAGGAAAGGAAACTACTGCTAATTCTTTCACCGAGTAACAGAAATTTGCATAGCAAATTTTAAAAAAGCATAGTCCTTTAAACACTTTCGAAGGAAGAGGACAGCATTTGAGCATTAGCATTGCTTGTGTGGGTAAAAGTCTGCTGCCTCGCACCTTTGCTTCCTACCCCCAATTCAGATGCCTCCAGGTCCCCGTTTGCCCTCAAGTCCCCTCAGGACTTCCCTGTTGCCTTCCAGTGTGTCCCATGCCAGACAGCCTGGCAAAGGAAAGGCAGGACCCTTTCCTTTTGGCGCGCTTCAGAGCCCTGCCTCTCCCCCTCAGGAAAGCTCAATGTGTAAGATTGAGGGGCTGNGAGTATTTCTCTCAAGTCTAGGTTTCAAGGACAGCTGCACAAGGAATGTAAACCAGAAGATACAGAGGCTCCGACCCTTGATGTAAGCTGCAAACCAACAAGGTAAGAGCCTGCCTGCCTGGACACAGAAAAAGAATCCAATCACATGTTAGAAGACCCCAGAGCAAAAATCACCCTTGGACTAAAAAACGCATGGACAGCGCGTGAATGGCACATGAGGGGCTGGTGTACACATCACAAGGGTATAATTGCCCAGGGATTTCTTCGTTCAGGGTCCCTCTCTTTGGAGGCACCCAGCCTGGGCTGCTCTTGCTGCTGTACCTTCCAATTAAATTAATTGTTTTATGAAACGCGACGCCTGAGGCTCTGCTGCAGGAAACCTAGGGTCGAGCCTGAAGAAGGAGGATGCGCACCCAGGAGCAAGTGTGTGCGACACCATGAATGGCGTGTGAATGCTCGGGCAGCAGCTTCTCCTTTAACAGTCAGTAACAAAAATAACTTCTGCTGACTGGATCGGGCCACTTTTGAGCAGGAATTTCATAAGTGCAAAATGGCTACGGAGGGGAATCTTTGCTCTCCAGATTCCTAGAGCTACTCGGGCTGGGAGATAAAAAGACAAGAAAGCATGATGGCCCGCTTGCTTTATTTTTACCTCTTTATTTATGCTACCACCCGCTCACACAGGTGTTGCCATCTGTCATCCCTTAGCTCCTCAGAAGCACAGACGCAGCAACTGGATCATGATTTAGAAATTATTTGTTCGCCTCCTTCCAAACAAAGACTCCAGTGATTAAGACCTGGATGTACTTCCCAGTTCAGTAATTTTTCTAGTCAGGGTATTGCTAATTCCGTAGCTGTTGAGAAGTGAAGTCCTTATTCAACTCTTTTTCTGACCAGCAAGAAAGTTGATAAATAGCAGCAGGTATCTGGCCCTGGCGATCCACCATGAAACTAATTGTTCCCCTCACTTGGGTTATGGAAATCGCCTTTTCTGTGAAGTAAGTACCTGCAGCTGCCTCAGGGGAGATGCACCCAGCTGAATCAGGACGTGTGCACCTTGAAAGCTTGTCTGTTCTGTGGGATTTGGAAACATATGGAAATGCTGGAGACGTTAATTCCTGCAATGGAATTTCTTGCTCAAAGTTACTAGCCATCCACAGGATCTGCCCAAGCAGAGAGGAGAAACGTGCCCTGTTCACTGATGGATCCTGCCAGATTCTGGGAAAGCATCAAAAGTGAAAGGCTGCTGCGTGGAGTCCTACACGATGAGTTGCAGAAGCCACTGACGGAAGAGGTGAATCGAGCCACTTTGCAGAGGTGAAAGCCATCCAGCTGGCTTTGGACATTGCCGAAAGAGAAAAACGGCCAGTACTTTACCTCCCTCCTGAGTCACGGATGGTGGCAAATGCTCTGTGGGGGCGGTTACAGCAGTGGAAGCAGAGCAACTGGCAGTGCAGAGGCAAACCCATCTGGGCTGCTGAACTGTGGCAAGGCACTGCTGACCGGCTAGGGAATCTAGCTGTGAAAGTACGTCGGGTAGTACGCCTGTGTACTCAAGGGTCAGGCCACTGAGGAACATCAAAACAACCAGCAGGGGGACCAGGCTGCTAAGATTGAAGTGGCTCAGGTGGATCCGGACTGGCAACAAAAGGGTGAATTATTCATAGCTCGGTGGGCCCGTGACACCTCAGGCCGTCAAGGAAGAGATGCACCATATAGGTGGGCTCGCGACCGAGAGGTGGACTTGACCACGGACACTACTGCACAGGTGATCCATGAATGTGAATTGTGTGCCGCAATCAAGCAAGCCAAGCGGTTAAGGCCTCTTTGGTATGGAGGACGACGGCTAAAATATAAATATGGGGAGGCCTGGCAGATTGATCATATTACACTCCCACAAACCTGCCAAGGCAGGCACCATGTGCTCACAATGGTGGAAGACTGACTTGTCATCAGTCTCAGTGATTAACAGCAGCCAAAACTCTCTAATCTGGCTTAGCTCAGAAGCAGCTCCTAGGAAAACAGCTACTTCACAAAGTCATATCTTGTTATTTTGGGAAAGTGTTTCAAGGAAATGCTTCTAATACTGAAGAATAGTAAGACTAAGCATGCTAATCTCACTCCAAGTCCTTGCTCTGCCACAAATTACCTTTTTTTTTTCCCCAGCACTTCTAGCACAATCCTTTCCCTTGCCAGCCGTCAGGCCTTATGCAGTCTGTGCAACATGTGCAAGAGGATGACTTTGCCCAAACCATCTCCTGCTTGAGTTCTGATCGGCTCAACTACTGCCACAGCCTCTTCATGTCCTTACGTGCAGTCTTGCCTGCTTCTGACAAACTCAGAAAGCTCCTACAAAGATCTTCTCACTCACTGCCTTAATCACAACTAACAGCCTCCTTAACACCCTGAAGTTGTTTCCCTCACTTCATATATACAGTTAATATGGCCTTTCATGACTTATCCTTCTTCCTTATGTTATTTCCCAGCAAGCACCAAGACGACAGCTCCTAATTACAGGCCCTGAGAGCAGCTTCCACTGACTGTCACCTGCTACATACAACAGGAACAGCACTGTCTTCTCCCATGCCTATCTCCAGGCTTGGGAGGAGCTGTTCACACACCCTGGCAGCCAGCCTTGCTGCCTGAAAATCCTTGCTGCGATGCTCAAGGCCATGAAAACTCTCATGCTATGGCTGTACCCACATCGCTGTTCCTCATTTGGAGGGACACTGCCCATTTCTGTGTATTCCTACCTGCCCACAGCCATTTGTTATCTTCAATCTTGGAAGCACTTTGGAAAAGCACACCTTTTTTTCTAAATACCTATTCTGAGCTCACTACAGGACAGGCCCAGAGTCCATGACTGTGGCTGGTAAAGTCCACAGCAATACAGAATTGTACAGGGATGAAAAACACCCAGTAGTTCAGCTTGTTTCAATTGCTTAAGACAAGGCTTTTGGCTAGAACACAGCCAAGAAAATTTAAAAACAGAACTAACCTACATTCCTTCCTTGACTGACACCTCTTTCTTCATCAGTTCTTTGCATTTCTTTAGTTCCTGAGGAGTACACATCAAGATTTTCCTCATTAAAAGAAACAAGAAAGCTCAGTCACAAATGCACAGAAAACCTGCCATTCACATTCATGGTGCCCGCACAGTAACATCATCAAGGTCCTGCATATACACAAAAAAAGAAATTAATGTACTGTTCCTACACAGAAAGCAATTAAGGATCAACTGAATACAACCACAACTTCTTACCTGTTTTCACAAAACTCACATGCTTGCTTTGTCTTCTATCTTTCAGGCTGCTACCTATAAGAAAATGGAAGTGTGTTCTATTGTAAGAAGGAAACCTTTAATTGGAAACTTCGTCCATGGCCTAATTTGCCTCTCTATTCACACTTCTGATCACGGTCCAGGAAATGTTACAGAAGTGATTAGCAAAGCAAAGCCAGGACTCCTCAAGACATCCCATAACTACATGACTCTGTCTTTCCTTTTCACCCCTGAATTCCCAAAATGCCAAGCCAGGAGCAGGCAGGGTAGTCATGCGCTTGGGTCACACCAGGAAGGAAAGAGCAGGAACAGCACTCTGGCACCCAGATGCATGCATTAACTCTGCTTTGGGCTTGGTATGAGCACGAGGCTCCATCCTTTTGGCTTGACACCCAGCTTGTTTTGGCTTGACACCCAGCTTGCCCAAAGGTGGGCAAGTGGCAGGTTGGCAAGTGGTTTGGTGGAACTGAGCTTGTACACCTACAAGAGATTAAAAACCAGCCCAAGAAATAGCACAGAGAAACTGTGTTAGAGAGTAGCAGAAAGAAACATCAGGGCTGACCAATGTTTAAGACACAGGGGTTTGGCATTTTGGAGACTGGAGCTCCCAATGGACTCAGCTCATCGAATAGAAACATTCTTTTGCTTTTGATCCTGACAGAAATACTACAGACTGCCCCCATCTCTACTTTGCAGTTGCCTGAAGCATTTTCTTGTCCATGTCCAGTTCTCTTCCATGCTTACAAAGTGTGTTTAATCATCAAAACAGTCAGTACTATAAACTGGCAGCCAAAAGCCTCTTCTCTCAAAGACATGAAGACTGCAGTTAGAGATGACACAGGTACCACCACAAGCCTTCTGGTCAGACTTCGGTTTCAAAAAGCGAAGTCTTCTGAACCCCTGTTTTCCAGCTACTGCCAACAGCTGGAGAAAGGGTCCGGGTGTAACGGATTGTTACACCTCAGGCTTCAGCCAAACCCAAAGGACTCAATAACCTGTTTCCTGCCATTGGGCTGACTGCAGTATTGCACATCCACTGGCTTCTTAAGCTGTTCCACAGCAGTCCCCTCCTGGCCACTCTACTATTGGCTGCTCTGTGGTCTCCAGGAACCATATTCTGGATCCACTCTGGCATCTCCCATCAATGAGGATACAGAGATGCTGTCCCAGCACACTGTGCTCCTCTCACCTGTTCTGCTGTCTCTGCATTGTCCTTTCCTTATCTCCAGCCACTGTTTTTGACCTTCAGTCAGATCTCCACTGCTTGCAAAATTCCCCTGTTTGGAAGACATCAACAAGATGAACATGTTCTTCTCATCCTTGTCACTGATAGGAACTTTGTTCTGGCAACCAATACAGAAAATGGCAGTGAGATCAGGAAAACATCAAGGCTTACCCCAGAGGTAGGCAAGACAAAATTTGCTGATGTTTTGCAGGGAAGCATGGCACAAAGAAAATCTGGTGAGGTTTAAGCATTACCAACTTTACTGGGCTTCACTGGGCTTTTGCTGCCTTCTGCAGATGTCTTGGCAGACCTCTCATCTGACAACATGCCAAATTTTCCCCTGGGATTTATTGCGTTTAAGGGCAAAGTAATTTGGCAGAAAATAAACCCCCTTGTGTTCCAGCTTGTCCTCAGATATCAGAGGGGCTGGGGGTGGCTAGGCTTAGATTCTGAGTGATGCCCAATTCGGCATTATAAGTCCGGTTGCGTTCAATATGTTGAACTATCATGATTACAGATGCACAAATAACACCATACACCTTTAGCCTAGTCACATTTCATGAACTAGCATGGCCATACGTATGGAGTTTGGTCGTGTTCAATGAGAACTCTCATGGCTAGATTAATGAATAATGTAATTTGTTGAAGCACCAGATGCACAAATTCTTTTGGATTGCTGGTGATAAATTCACAGTCTGCAAAGCACATGCAAATAACCAAGAATGTGAGTAATACAGCCTGGCTATAAATGTTTTAAGTCATAAAACAACTCTATAGAGATTTCTAAGTTTCCCGGGGAAGCACTCAGTATAACCAAGTGTTCGAACCTTACACAAAGGCATCCCTATGTGTGGGAAGAGAGGCTCAGCCTGTCAACTGATCCCAGAAGTCAGAGGTGGTCAGCAACAGTATTTCCCTGACCGCGTTGGTACCTTCCCTGACTTACCTCCTCTCTCAAGCCATTTTTACACAATTTTTTACCTTTCAGGTGGAGCTTGAGGGACCCTAGTCATACATACTTGTGTTATGATTGGTGTAATATTTTCTCGCTTTGCTTTTAAAGGTATAGACTACGAAAAATTCAGAGTGCAGACTCAGTGAGGAGTGGTCGCACCTTGGAGGCAGGTAGCTTTTGGGATGGAGGTGTGTTCTGATATTATGAGCAAAGTTCATCCAAAGGATAGCATTTTGTCAAAAAATGACAGATCGTTGGCCCAGGGTAGCAAATATGCAGCCTAGCAGTTCCATAAGACCTTTAAGTTCCCATCTTATCACAGAGCCTGGCCACAGTGTCTCCACTCCGCTCCACCCTTTGTGCAGTTTGCCTTAGAGTTGGCACATCAAGCTCCCCTGGTGTCACCAACATCTAAGGTTGCCTAGGGAACCTCTGTGAAATGTATCCCTTACATATCAGCTGCACTCTGCCCTTAAACTTTCTTCGATGCTGTACCTTTCCTTAAAATATGAATATAAGTTTAATTTCTAAGTCACCTCTAGCAATTATTGCACAGGATTCCAGAAGACTTATTTTGGCTTGCACTAGAGTATCAGTTAACACCTGCACTGACAAACCCTTGGAGACCTGAGCTGTTCCTCACAGCTCTGTACTGCTGTACCCCTTGGGAAGTCAGGCTCAGGGTGAGCAGTGCTGCACAGGTATGGGCTGAAAGGCAGCACAATGGGAATATATATACGAGACTGGTGGGGAAAGGTCGAGTATCAACACCAGGAAATGTGATGCCACTTCAGTGCCTGCAGCAGGATCTGGGCAGCCACAGAACTGAGCATCAACTTGCTTTGGAGACCATGAGGCAACAGTTACCCCTCACTCCCACGACTTGCTCTAGATGACTTCCCACTTCTCGCATCCTTGCCCTTTCTTTCCCCTCCAGCTTTCCACAGGCTGTGCAAGCCATCCTCTGAGGGTAAGACAAGAGAAAGTTCCCCATGCTGAACCGCCACCATTTCCTCCACTGAAGCCACCCTGGCTTTGCACACAAGAACACATGGCGGTGGCAGCAGTTCACTCCTGTTCTGCTTCCTACATACTACCTTGATGACTTGAATGGAGTCTGCTCTCAGGACCTTCCTCGTTCCCACACCAGCCTCCTTGAAAAAGTCTGCCATCGGCCACCCTTGTTTGTGCAGGAGGTTGTGCAGTGTGACAAGAGCCCGGGGTGCACAAAGAAGGGGCGGTGCTGCCCTTGCCCTTCCCCCAGGGCTGACAGGACTGTGGTGGTGAGCACTGAAAAAGGTTAGAAAATACCCTGAGAGCACCCTTACAGAGAGTCACCCTGCCAGGAGGTGTGACACCAGTTCAGGTAAAGCAGCATAACTCCACTGAGCTGTTCTTCTCGGTTTCCCCTTCTCCGAGCAAGGAGAGAGAAGAAAGGACCCGGTGAATTGCAGAACAGACAGAACTCAACTAGGCAAACAGTCATCTTCTCCTAGCACAGAAAGCTAAACAGCACAGAGGAGAACAATAGAAGCAATAAAAGGAATGGGCTGGGAGGGAGGAGTGTATTCTAAACATCATTTCATCCTTATTATTACCTGGCATAGAAGAGCAAATATGCTTGCTGACGGAGAACAGTTTTGACATCCAAAAAACTACAGAGGCATCATTCATCTTGTACTGACATCCATTGTTGGCCTGCAAAAGAAGACTTTAGATGAACTGCGGTGATATTTACTTGGAAAATGAGGAGAAGGGCAAGGAAAACAAGGGGTAGGAGGATGAACGTGAACCAGAGGATGATGAACAGGAGGAATAGGAGAAACAACAGGAGGAGAAGGAACACGAGGAAAAGGTGAAATGGGAAGAAGAACAGAGGAACAAGGGGATAAAGAGGAGGAAGACAAAAGGGATCAACAGGAGGACAGGGAACATGAGCAGAAACAGGAACTGGAACAGGAGGAGGTGAGGGAGCAGCTGGAGCGGATGGAGCTCTTCCCTGGGGATGGATGAGGAGCTGACAGAGTTTATGGGTTAGGATTAAAGAGAGGACAGGTAAAGGTGACATTATGGTCAGTGTCTGACCTGACCAGGAAGAAAAAGTGGATCATGCCCTCTATAGACAGATAAGAGCAGCCTCAAGTTTGCAGGCCCTGGTCCTCATGAGAGACATCAACCACCCCAATAGAATCATAGAATCATTGAAGTTGGAAGGGACCTTTAAGATCATCAAGTCCAACCATTAACCTAGCGTGACAAAACCACTTCTAAACCATGTCCTCAGGCACCATGTCTACCCTTTTTTTAAACACCTCCAGGGATGGAGAATCCACCACCTCCCTGGGCAGCCTCTTCCAATGTTTAATAACCCTTTCAGTGAAAATTTTTTTCCTAATATCCAATCTAAACTTCACCTCGCATAACTTGAACCCATTTCCTCTCGTCCTATCACTTATCACTAGGGAGAAGAGGTCAGCGTCCACCTCTCTACAATCTCCTTTCAGGTAGTTGTAGAGAGTGATAAGGTCTCCCCTCATCCTCCTCTTCTCCAGGCTAAACAACCCCAGTTCCCTCAGTTGTTCCTCAGAAAACTTGTTCTCCAGACCCCTCACCAGCTTTGTTGCCCTTCTCTGGACACGCTCCAACACCTCAATGTCTTTCTTGTAGTGAGGGGCCCAAAACTGAACACAGTACTCGAGGTGGGGCCTCACCAGTGCTGAGTACAGGGGGGTGATCACTTCCTTACTCCTGCTGGCCACACTATTTCTGATAGAAGCCAGGATGCTGTTGGCCTTCTTGGCCACCTGGGCAAACTGCCAGCTCATATTCAGCCAGCTGTTGACCAACACCCCCAGGTCCTTTTCTGCTGGGCAGCTTTCCAGCCACTCTTCCCCAAGCCTGTTTTTTGTGACCCAAGCGAAGGACCCTGGGCTTGGCCTTGTTGGATCTCATTCAATTGGCAAGGAGAAAGTGCTAGAAAAGGACGAGGAGAAACAAAAGGAAATGGAAGAGGAGAAGTTGGAGGAAAAGGTGAAGGAGGAGGAGGAACACAAGAAGGAATGTGAGGACAAGGAGGAGGAAATAATGGAACAAGGATGAGAAGGAACAGGATGTGGAGGGGGAGAAAGATGAGAAATGAGCAAGAGGAGGTGGAAAAGACGGTGGAGGAGGAGAAGAAATAGGGAAAGCAACAGGAATACGAAGAGGAAGAAGAGGAGGAGGAGAGGAAAGAGAAAGAAAAAAAAGAAGGGGGGACAGAATGGTGAGGAGGAAGAGAAAGAAGAAGAGGAGGAGGAATAACAGGAAGAGAAATAAGAAGAATAGGAGGAGAAGGAGGAGGAAGAACAGGATGAGGAGGAGGAGAAAGAAGAAGAGGGACAAGAAGTAGGAGAAGATGAAGAGGAGGAGGATGAAGAGGGTGAAGAACAGGAGAAGAAGGAGAAGGAACGAGAAGGAGAAGGAGGAGGAAGAGGAGGAAGTAGAAGAATCACAGAATCATAGAATGGTTTAGGTTGGAAGGGACCTTGAAGGTCATCGAGTTCCAACCCCCCTGCCATAGGCAGGGACACCTCCCACTAGACCAGGTTGCCCAAGGCCACATCCAGCCTGGCCTTAAACACCTCCAGGGATGGAGAGGATAAGAAGAGGATAAGGTGGAAAAAGAACAGAAAGAACAGGAAGAGGAGGGTAAACAGAATAACCAAATAACAGGAAAAGGAGGAAGAAAACCAGAATGAAAGAGGAGGAGGATGAGTTGGAGGAGGAAGAGGAGGGGAATAAGGAGAAGGACTGTGAAAAACAAGAATAGGAGGAGGATAAACACACAGAGGCGTATGAGGAGGAGGAATAGAAAAAGAAGGAGAATCAGGAAGAGAGCCCCAGCTGCCACGCTAGACCACAAAACCCGGAGGGGAGGAGGAGAGAAGCGTTAGCCCAACCTGCCCCTCCTGAGACATCTCAGGGCACGGAAAGGCACCCGTGCTCCGCAAAACTGGCCAGTTGTCATTTCTCCTGGCACCAAAATCTTCTCTTGTTCTGGGGAGCTGTGTGGGTTTTGGCTGTGTTAGAGTTAATTTTCTTCATAGTAGCTCATACGGGGCGAAGTTTTAGATTCCTGCTGGCAACAGTGTTGATCACACAGGGATGTTTTCATTATTGCTGACCAGTGCTGACGCAGCATCAAGATCCTTTCTGCCTCTCACCCCACTCTGCCAGCAGCAGGCTGGGGTGCACAAGGCGTTGGGAGGGGACACATCTGGGACAGCTGAGCCTAGTTGACCAAAGGGAAATTCCATGCCATATGGTGTTGTGCTCAGTGATAAACCTGGCGGGGAGGTTGGCAGGGGGCCGCTGCTTGAGGACTGGCTGGGCATCGGTCAGTTGGTGATGAGCAAGTGCTTTCATTTGCATCACTTGTCTTTCTTGGGGTTTAGCTCTCCCTATTATTTTCTTTTTCATTACAATTTATCATTATTTTTTATTATTTTATTTCAACTATGAAATGGCTTTTACCTTAACCCACCAGTTGTCTCACTTTTACCCTTCCGATTCTCTCCCCGATCCCGCTGGGAGCAGTGAGTGAGCAGCTGTCTGGTGCTCAGTTACCAGCCAGGGTCAAACCATGGCAGTCCTTTCTCCACCCCCTACTCCATACCATGGACATCAGGCCCAGGCCCCGCACTATCCAGTGCAACCTCAGGAACCACCACTCCCCTTCCCATCCTCTGATGTCACGCACAGGTAGCATTCCCTCCCTCAACGGACCACCCGTGTGAAATGTCCACAACAAGTCCACAAAATACTCACCGAGTCCATTCAGCCCATGCCCTCAGGCTCCATCTCTCACGCTGGTCACTCTGGATGGGAGGCATCTGGCAGGGAGTTACTGGCCACCAAAGCCAGCTCAGGTTGCAATCAAGAGGTTACCCTTGTTTTCAGGGTCCAAAGCATCATTTTTAGCATCCAGCCCACCCTTTCCATGCCCAAAGCCTCCTTTTTATGGCCCAAACCCTCATTTGGAGGGTCCTGACCCTTCTTTCACCAGCCGCAGCCTTTCCTCAGGGCCCACAGCTCCCGGGGACAGCCCAACCCGGAAGGCCGCCTGGCAACGCCCATCCCGAAGGAGAGTCAGCGGACCCAGGACAGCCAATCGCATTGGAGGAGGTGGGGCAAGGCTCCTGACTGTGCCCCAGCAGCCAATCAGAGGAAACATCCCTGGAGGGCAGTGTGCGGGGGAGGGACCCCTCCGGCAGCCAGTAACAGAGAGCATCGCTGCAGGGGAGGTCGGGCCCGAAACCAGGCTGAGCTTTGCCGTGGTGCCTAAGGGGTCTGCCCTGAGGCTGAGCAGCCTCTGGCCCAGGCCCGGGGCCCCTCTTCCAGCCCTCCCTCCCCCATCTTCTGGAACCCCCCATCTCCAAGGGAGCCACTGCCGCACAGAGAGTCGGTAGCCCTGGACCGTGCCACTAGACAGCAGCCATCGCCACTCGCATCCGACCGATGGTGACGAGGATGTGACGGTGATGCTGCTGGGATGGTGGTGGGGTGGACGAGGATGGGTGGGGCTGCCTGCCTTCACCTTGCCCATATCCCCTCCCTGCAGCCTAAGCGATGCTGCAGTGGCCTGAAGGGTGTTGAGGAGGGGGAGGATGCAGCACCTCTTCCTTCTGGATTGCAGCAGGACCCTCTTCTTCCTCCGCACCCCTGGCCACCCCTGCCAGTCCCTCACACATAATGTCAAGGATGTACACCTCCCCGTCACCTCCCCTTTCCCCTATGCCTCTGCCATGCCGGGTGACTGTCCCCTTGGCCAGCCCATCTGCAGTATGGCCACCAGCTATGGCACTGGCACCTTCCTCACTGGTACGCCCCCCCCCCCCC
>VUYV01000756.1:99297-141777 GCA_008711295.1 Anarhynchus alexandrinus | reverse complement strand
CACCCCGCAGCCCCCCCCCCGGGACGCCCCCCCCCCCCCAATCCCCAAATTCACCCCAAAACTCACCCCCTGATGTAACCTGCGATCTCCCACAGGGATGAGGGATGTCCCCTCTTCCTCCTTCTCTTTGTCCTGTTCCTCCTGTTCCTTTTTCTGTTCTTTCTCCTCCTGGTTCTTCTGATCCTTTTCCTATCCCTCCTTTTCCATGTCCTCCTCCTCCTCTTCCTTCTTTTTCTCTTCTAATTCCTGTTCCTCCTGTTGCGCCTGTTGCTCCTGTTCCTCTTCTTCCTGTTCTCCCTCTTCCTCCCTTAACTTCTCTTCCCGTTGCTCTTCTTGTTCCTCCTGTTCCTCCCCGTGTTCTTTCTTTTCCTCCCCGCCTCCTCTTCTTCCTACTGTTGTTTCTCCTCCTCTTCAAAGAATCATGGATGATTTGAGTTAAAAGTGAACTTTAAAGATCCTTTAGTCAAACCCCAACCCCTCTCCACATGGGCAAGTCACCCAGCAGTTTTGGCAAGGACAGAACAAGATTGATACATATGTTCCTCTGTGCTGGCATTCCTGGAATGTGTCTTTGATAAATTGGTCTTCAGGTTTTGCAGGTTGTAGGTTTGGCGGGATCTATAGTGTCCTTAATGTGATAGTAATAGCAAAACATGTATGCATCTGTAGTGCAGGACCCGGCACTTGGTCTTGTTGCACGTCATACCACTGGGCCTGGGCCCATGGATCCAACCTATCCAGGTCCCTCTGTAGAGCCATCCTAACCTCAAGCAAATCAACAANGCATCTGTGTAGGGCATTTTGGATTTTATACGATGTGTGAGCTGACACAGACAGAACACAGGAACAACCACAAAACCATGGATGAACTGCAAAGAGCAAATTTAATCTCGATACCTCACAAACCCGGGGATGTCCAAAGCAGCAGTAGGGCAAAGGCATGCAAGCGGGAATGCAGGTACCCTGGCGCAAAAGAGTCCTTGCTAGCGAGAGAGAGAGTCCGAACCTGCTGTTCTCGCCTGTTTATCAGGGGTTGAAGCATGGGTAGTTTTCCTCTGTACTTTCATCTTTTCCAACAGGAGGGCAGGAATCTTAAACATGATCGATAAGGTGCCTCTGAGTCAATCACCCGCCTATGTTATCTAAGTGCAGATGTTTTACTTGTGCAGCACCTAAGACTAAACAACAATTAGTGTGATAAATGTGTTTCCCAGTACCCCAGGTGCAAGTCACTTGGGCATACAAGTGACTTACAATCCTCCTTGCTGATCTTCCATTACTTTCCCACATAGGGGAAACCAANCCTGGTTATCCTGTACGTGCTGCATGATGGCCCTCAAGATGATTTGCTCCATAACCTTTCCAGGCACTGAGGTCAGACTGACAGGCCTGTAGTTCTCTGGATGCTCCTTCCAGCCCTTCTTGTGGATAAGCATCATATTTGCTAACCTCCAGTCAACTGGGACCTCCCCGGTTAGCCAGGACTGATGATAAATGATGGAAAGTGGCTTGGTGAGCACTTCTGCCAGCTCCCTTAGCACCCTTGGGTGGATCCCATAGACCTGTGTGTGTCTAAGTTGTGTAACAGATCACTCACTATTTCCCCTTGGATTATGGGGGCTTCATTCTGCTCCCTGTCCCTGTCTTCCAGTTCAGGCATCTGGGTACCCAGAAAACAACTGGTCTTACTATTAAAGACTAAGGCAGAGAAGGCATTTAGTACTTCAGCCTTTTCCTCATCCTTTGTCACCATTTCCCCCCGCGTCCAATAAAGGACAGAGATTCTCCTTAGCCCTCCTTTTGTTGCTAACAGATTTATAGAAAAATTTTTAATTGTCTTTTATGGCAGTACCCAGCTTAAGTTCTAGTTGGGCTTTGGCCCTTTTAATTTTCTCCCTGCATAACCTCACAACATCCTTGTGGTCCTCCTGAGTGGCCTGCCCCTTTTTCCAACAGTCATAAACTCTCCTTTTTCCCCCCCCTGAGTTCCAGCCAAAGCTCTCTGTTCAGCCATGCCAGTCGTCTTCCCATGAGCTCGTCTTTTGACACATGGGGACAGCGTGCTCGTGCACCTTTAAGATTTCCTCCTTGAAGAATGTCCAGCCTTCCTGGACTCCTTTGCCCTTCAGGACTCCCTCCCAAGGCACTCTGACAACCAGGCTCCTAAACAGACCAAAGTCTGCCCTCTGGAAGTCCAAGGTAGAAGTTCTGCTGACCCCCATCCTTACTTCTGCAAGAAGTGAAGACTATCACTGTGGTCGCTATGCCCAAGACGGCCTCCAACCATCACGTGACCCACAAGTCCTTCTCTGTTCGCAAACAGCAGGTCCAACGGGGCACCTTCTCTAGTTGGCTCACTCACCAGCTGTGTCAGGAAGTTATCTTCCACACACTCCAGGAACCTCTTAGACTGTTTCCTCTCTGCTGTATTGTATTTCCAGCAGACATCTGGTAAGTTGAAGTCCCCCACAAGACTAAGGGCTAGTGATTGTGAGACTTCTCCCAGCTGCTTATAGAGTACTTTGTCTTTTCATCCTGGTTGGGTGGTCTATAACAGACTCCCAGCACAGTATCTGCCTTGTTGGCCTTCCCCCTGATTCTTACCCATAAAAACTCAACCCCATTGTCACCATCATTAAGTTCTAGACAATCAAAACACTCCCTAACACACAGGGTTACCCCACTGCCTCTCCTTCCTTGCCTATCACTTTGGAAGGGTTTATAGCTATCCAATGCAGCCTCCGGTTTTGCAAGTCATCCCACCATGTTTCCACAATGCCAACTATATCATAGTTTTCCTGCTACACAATGCCTTCCAGCTCCTCCTGTTTGTTGCCCATGCTGCGTGCATTGGTACAGATACACTTCAGTTGAGCTATTGATCCCACCTCCTTTTTGGGGGAGAAGCCCTAATTCCTACATGACCATTCTCAGGCACTTCCGTGGTTTCTAACACATCAAAACCCCTTGTGTCTTTGCTGCCACATGGATTTCCATCCCCTACCTTCACCGAGACAGCAGACCTTGCTAGCACACTCTCCCTCAAACATTGGCGTGCTGCCCTCAGTCTTATCTCTAGTGAGTCTGGTTTTATGCCTTTCCCCCTTCAAATCTGGTTTAAAGCTCTTTCAATGAGCCCTGCCAACTCCTGTGCAAAGATTTAGCCACAAAGGAATAGCTAAATACAAATAATGCCTTAAAACCATTTTCCTGTTAGATTAAAACATAATAAAGAACCAGGCCCCCTTCTGAGGATTCGTTTTAAGTGGAGGCTCTCTATACTGTTTTGATTCAATCCAAGTTTTAGTTCTCAACTGATGTGACTACATGCTTAAGTCTTCCATGTTAGAGAACTCATGTCTGTGAGAATAAGACTGAAAACAAATATTAAATGGAAGAATAATTTCATATCCAGTACTAAAAAAAGCTCAACTCTGAGTATTGTAAAATTTCTAGTGATAAAACACAGAACATACACTTGCAAGATCAAGGCCTTAACTGCAATTTTATTAGAAGTGTATTAGGAGAAAGACAGGTATCTTCATACTCAGCACCAATATTTTCTAGAATGAAATTAAATACTTACCGTTCTTAGGAAGCTTGAATTCTTTACAACTTTTACTGTACTATAACCATAATACTCCAAATTATATCCGAGACCCAAAATGACTTTGCTAAGCATCTACAACAAACAGAATACCTGTGTCATCCAGAGTGTCCTGTGTTTCTCCATCATCCGTCAATTCCAATTCTTTCACAAAGTTTGAAGGAAACAACCCGGCTTTGCCATTTAGTGTTCCACTCCACCAGCCTTCTTCTACCTGTATGGAAATATTTCACACATCACCAATAAAGCAAAAGGAAATTCTTATCAATTCCATCTACTTCACTTATAAAACTCTACAAACAACTTTGGGAAAGTTCAAATGACCATGATTTCTCTTTAAAGAAACCCACCAAAGATCTAGAAACAGCAAGCAAAAAGAAGAGCAAGAAAATAATTTACTGTCACTTCTATCACTGCAGCAATGATCCTGAAATACAAAACTAGTCCCTATGCCAATTAATCCAGAAAAGCAGCAAAATGTTCATCAACTTTCTCACGGTAAAACAGAATAACAGGCATTACACATCTAACAGAAGAAAATATTAAACTGTTCATGAAATAAAGATGCAACTTTTAGTCTGGCTTTCTAAAGAAACTTTCATGTATTCTTGCTGTCCATTTGTCTTTTCCTCTGTCTTGTCCAGTTTCCACCAGTCCTATTCCAAACAAAAGCTGGGAATGCATAGGTGACAGTGTAAAACAATGCCAGAAGACTGAGTAAGAATTGTGCTCTTCAAGTTTCTTAGCAGTTTTCAAAAAGGCCTTAAATAAAAATTGAATGTATTTGCCTAATGAGCACTATTTAAAATTATAATTAAGATAAATTTTCAAAATATTTCATTTCAATTGCTCTGTTTTGGGACTGGAAAGCTGGGTTTAGATAAGAAAGAAAAGCAAGGGGGGAAAAAAAAACCCCAAACATCAGTTGTTTACATTATCTTTTTTTAGCCTTGTTTTGTAGGTCACTATGTCTGACACACAGGCACAGTTTTTAAACACTCGCCTGCCTCCAGGCAAGCAGAAGGCATGCAAAACCTGTCAGCTACAGAGACAGACAGGCAATGAAAAGAGCTTTGTTATTTTTAAAGACATCCTGGTGCTCAAATACAGCTTTGCTGTGGACGGTTCAAATTCACAGTTTGGTCCTCTGAAACAAATTTTAAGCGTAGACTACTGACAAGCACTGACCAGGCTCCGGCGCCTCATGCTTTACATAATACATTATTGAAAACTAAAATTCAAATACCTCGACTAACCCATACTACACCCAAGAGCCATGAGAAAGGGACTTTTAATGCTTACGATACTGAAAGCAACTCGAGCATCCATTTATTCTGCCAAGAAATAAGGTCAGCAAAGCACTTAACAGACTTGGAAGGCAAAGCTATGCCAGTTCAGAGACAGTCAGGAATAAAACAAAAACTTCTTGAGTGTACTTGCTTTAGCCTCCTCACCACACTGTCTTTAAACCAAACCTGACTGTATACAAACTATGTTACCAGAAAAGGTCTCTTTAATTGACATTAAAAAACAGGTAAAAGTGGTAGAGAGCATCTGTGCATCTCTGGGTGCTAGCAACACAGATGACAATTTCACAACTCTCTATCGTCCATTTCAAATTCTTACCACATGATACAGTTTCCACAAGAGGGAGTTACAACTCTGGTACACACATCGGTACTTTTTTTTTTTTTTGAGTGTGAATTCCATCAACTTATTTTTATAGGACAATGAAAATTCAGACTCTTCTAAACAAAGCCTCCTGGGGGGAGGCTGAAACAAGCAGTTTTGCCAATCTGATTTTTTTTAAAAATGGAGTCAAATGAATTTAGGTTATGCTTGATAACATAGCATGCAAATACTACAATATAAAGCTACAAAAATAAATCTGCTATTTAGTGCTGCATCTGACAGAAGTGGGGGGGAAGATATGAAAAAGAAATAAAAATTTTACAGCAACGATACAGTTATCACGGGCACTTTGTGCATTTATTTTGCACGCAAAACCCACATATTCTGTAAACAAAAACCCCTGTGGATTCAGCCAGCACACTGCACAAGGGCCTTCCTCCCTAAAAGGCACCTCTGATCCTGGTAGCCTGCTCTCTTCAGTATCAGCCATTTAAGTTCTGAACCCATCTGCCTCCACCTTTGACTTCACAATCAGCAGTGTCAGTTGTAACTACTCAATTTACAAAACCAATTGCAAGGGATAAATACTGAATTATTCTCAGGTAACAGGTAGAACTGATGTCCTGGTACTACAGGTACAGGTTTTTGTGCTGAATACTGTTACTATTAGTTCAAAGCGTCAATGAGTTTGCAAAAAAGCATGAAACTGGAAAATCAGGTCAAATAACATTTTTCACCTAAACCAAGATAGAGTATGTCAACTCAAAGGCAACTGGTCAAACAGTTTTAGCATAGGCATCCCAAAACCAAGGATCACAGATAGGACCTAAGAACAGTGAAAAGTCTTTAGAAAAAGGAATCGGTGGAACAGATCACAATTTATCGCTGTGATGATCAAATACTCCCCTAAACAACTAGCATGCATTGATTTAGGATTAGACCCTGAGAGAAAGAACTCCTAAACTATCAGATTTAGCTTCAGCTTCAAAACCACTACTTCCTATGTTATTTCTCCAACATCCTTGTAATTCAAGTAATCAGCCCAAAAAACCAATTTGACTTCTGGCCACAGAAAGAGACAATCAGCTCCATAAAACAGCTTACCTCTTCGTTGATGTCGATCACATCCCCCAGCTTGAGTTCCAGCTCATCCTCGTTCTGCGGGATGTATTCGAAGAGCACTTTGCACTGCCGCTTCTTGGACCCTGATTCAAGGGAAACGGCGAAAGTAAGAAAGCTTGCAAAGAAAAACTAGTTTTTCCTACATTCAGGTCCTGAGGATCAGATCTGACCAAAAGACCAATAAACTATCCCAAAAAGCTATGTACCTTTTGCTGCTGGATTTCCAGTTTGCTTGTGTCACTTTAGCCTAGCAAGCTGTATTGTAGAGCTTGAAAACCATGAGTTTCACAGACTGCCAATTACAAACAAATAAACACTACACTGCCAATTACCAACACACTATAAAAAAACATGTTGACACAAGCAAGTCAGATAAATCCCCACTACAATGATTTTTCAAGCTATTTCCTGACCAAAATCTGCAAGAATGACAACCGCTGCCAGTTGCGGTGTTAGCACTTGCTTGGAAGAAAATGTGCAAGTTTGAGCCTCCAGTCTTTAAGCAATCCTGAAAGAAATGACAAACGTTTTGTTCTGCACCACACTGAAGTGCCAATAGCCTTTCTGCCCTCTAACAAAGACCTTGCTAACAGGTCTGAGGTAATGCTAACATTTGCTCGGCTCATATTTCAAAATCCAAACTCATTTTTATCTGTGAATGCAAAAAAAATCTCCCTTTACAGTGTTAGTATGGATTCAAGAAATTCAACCTCAGCTTAACAGTTTTTGACAAGGGCAAAATTAAAATGCAGCGCAGTCTTTAGATGTTTGCCACGTACAATCAAAGCTTTGCAGGCATTAAAAAGACAAAATGACATCCCAAGAGGGGAAAGCATTGAAGTGGCTTCCAACAACCCCTCCAGCCAGAGCGGTGTGAACCTGCGATTGCCCAATTACTCTGCACATACCCTGGAGTGATGCTACTGCTGAACCAGGAGAGTTCACACATTTCTCCTTCAAACAAGATGCCGTGCCTTCAGACCTTTTCCACAACAGAGGAGCCACCACCACGCTTTTGAAGGCAACTGTCATCCTGAGCTATGACCCACACATGCTCCCTACCCTCCTCAAAAACAATCTGCCACAGTTTAAATGGAAATATGAATCAAAAGCTTGAAGTGGTAAAGCTTAAGCTTGCAGGAGCTGTATAATTTCCATACCCTCTCTTATACTTTGCACTTCTCCACACTCAAGCTTCGGCAATTAAGATTAGCTGGGTAAAAACATTTCAAAACACAGATAACTGCCTCCAAGACTGATCCTTGTCTTATTATAGCAGCGTTGAAAGTCCAAAGTCAGACATTAGAGACCGCCACACCCAGCGTCCTCAGTACAGAACACGCCAGGCAGCTGAGTAACTATTCAGCATCTAAAATTTCTGAGAGAGGGCTCACCAAATCCAGGATTTTCTCCATGCTGGTATACGGTCTGTGCTCTAAAGAGCTTAAAAGGGGCAGGAAACAAATAAACCAGAAGTATAAAGCTCTATGGGTTATTTCTAATAACACGTAATTGCCCACATAATGCACCCTTCTTTTAACTCCACTGAAACTCATGCATCAGGCAAGAGGGATTGTTAGGCTAACAGTAATTGCAATAAACGGTTCACTGGCCTTTACTACCTCCTACAGCGCTTTCAGGGCTCCTCCTTTGTATGAGATTAACTGATATCAAAAAAAGGCAAATTAAAACGTCACGGCCATTTAATATAAAACTGATTTCAGCATTCCTTTTCATGTTGTAATGCTACCTAAATAGAGGGAGGGGAAACAAACCCACAGATGCATTTCACGTCCAGAACTCTCTCTCACCTGCAGCCTGTTTTCAGCAATACCCAGTTTAGGAAGTTACTGCCTTCCAGTTTTGAAAAAATCCCTAGATTAACCTAGGAAGCTAACCCATCCGCTCGGAAAACACCACTGCAGCTTCACGTGGCGCAACAGCACTGCTGCTGGGCTGGCAGCCCCCAGGCAATTCTGTCCCTTTCCAAAACAACTTGTCTGGCTTCAGGTTTTATTTGTTTTGTACAGCGTAAACCAAATTTAGCCCTTTGTTGCCATAATTTAGTGCACCTCCTGTATTTTCCTTTCCCTGAATGAAGGCAGCCAACTATCTGATAGGAATACTGCCTGCAGCTTACTACCCACCTGATACAAAATCCCTGAATTCAGCCAGAGCTGCACGGAGACAACCTACCTCACCGCACATTGGAAACTTGCTGTTAAAGAAGCATTACTTTGTTTTTAACGTTGTAAACCTCATTTTAGGTTAGGAACCAGAAACGGAAAGATGACTAAGCACTGGAAACCTTTTGAAGGGAGTGAGCGATTGCCCAGGCACACAGCAAACAGGATCTGCAGGAGCTGTTTAAACAGTCTTCCAGGAAAGAGGGAACAGAAAGTAATATGGAAACGCAGAGGTTATCGTTGTGCCAAGTAAACAGTTGTGTGCTTATAGGAAGGTGCTTGAACACCACTTTCTTCTAGGAGAATGAGACTAGCCAGAGCACTGCAGAGTTTGAAATCAGGATGAACGTAATATCTGGCCATGGCCACACAGCCACCAGCATGAGGATGAGGCATGCTGAATATGGGATCATTCCAGGATTACGGAGACCAGAATGAGTAGCCAACACCTGAAACGGTGTCAGATCATGTTCACAGAAACAAAAAATCATAGAATATCTCGAGTTGCAAGGATCCACAAGGATCACGTTGATTCCCTTTCAAAGCCTGGTTGCATTAATCTAGGAACAGCGTTAATTTTCAGGCTAGATTTTCAAAAGCCTGCTGATGCAAACATCTAACCGGCACAAATGTGCTGTTGCCAGTACGCATATGCAGATCAGATTCACTAAAAAGCAATTGTGAAGGTAACATCCTTAGTTGCCTAGAGGAAGTAAGTCTGGTGGTCCCAATTCAGGGCTTTAAAAGACGACTAGGGGCTCTTCTCCTTTAAAGGGCAAAAACTCTAAGCATAAACACATAAACACGGAAGAAACAGTAAGTTCTGAATTCTTTCTTTTTTAAAAAAGTAAGATTAAGTCATAAATGGCTGCAATCTCTTATAAAAGAGAGGAAGACACAGTAATTTAGCACAATGTCTCTTATAAAGACTGAGGTGTCCAAATACAAATCACAAGGCAATTTTCTGGATGCAGGGAACACTAAGTTTTCTGCTCTAGTTTTAGTCACCTTGATTTAAATATTGGCATTGAAACGTAGAAACCACAGATACAGAGGCACCAAGTCTGCACTCCTGACCATCCCGGGGGCTGCAGTTACAAAGGAAGACCACTGCTTTTGCTTAGATGGCACCAACTCCACCTTATTTCACACTAGAAGCAAGCCCACCAAACAAGAGGGACCTAAATTACAGACTCTTTCCTTGTCGCAAAGCCCTAAATTTGTAGCAAAACTCGTATGTTTAAAAGAAATGACCACAGCAAGGTTTTTTGGTTATTATTAACAGGCCTGAAGTTCTCATTCAGGCACCTGACAATGCAAGCAGAGTTCACATGAAGTTACACAGCAATGCTCTGCAATCTGGAAGGGGTCTAAATCCCGTTCCCAGGAAAATTCATCCCTATTGCTGCTAAGAACTACGCATAATCTTTCTGCCCACGCCTCCAGGAGCAGAATTTGGCTTAGAATCAAAGTTTTTCTTCCTACCTCTCTAGTTTTCCATACAACCTTAAAACTAAGTCAGACATTAAATAATTCATGTGTATCAAAAAAATGCACGTCAGCAGCTTACGCAATTGAAGGAAATGGAAAGATTACATACTCTTCTTGAAGGTTTTGGATGGGGGATGCGGCTGAATTCCTCCTGCTGGAAGCCCATAGCTGCTCATACGCTGCACAAGGCTGGCTACATTGCCAGATTTCTCCCTCCTGACTGGCACGGCATCATCCTTGGGCTCTACATCCTTCTTAACTTCCTGAAAAAAGAGATTCAAAAGACTGAGAGGTCATTTAAATTACCCAAGAGGTCGCTCCACAGACTAACAGATTTCAGGTACTTACCATTTGGTGTGTAATGATGTATTATACTCAAAAATCATGGCATCCTGCACCTAAACATACTAACGGCCTTAATAAAGTTGTCCCTTCCATACAATCACATTAGTGAACAGGTAAGCTGATGTGCTGAGGGAATTCAGAAACAGGGGCAGTATTTTAGCCAACCCTTACTCCAACCCTAAGAAAACTAGCTTTGAGCCCAGAAGTCCCATATTACGACTCTTAAGTCACAGCTTATATTTGATAACATTTTTAAAAAAATACAGATATTACTTCAATGACAGACCCATAGGGTAAGGCACTAAAGAAAATATTTTACTATATAAAACTGTATTAGGTCATGGTGTCTGCCTCAGAAAGCTCAAAGGTTATTTACAGATAAGATGCAATCATACTGCTGGAAGACTCGAGTGGAAAAGAAAGTGAGATACAAGAAATAAAGTAGGAGGAAGCGCAGGGAAAGGTGTAGGAGGGAAGTAACAGAGATAATTTTTCTGATAATTGTCTCCCACCTTCCTATCTTTCTAAATTAAAGTGTTAGCACTGGAATTGAGCGTGCCAATCAAGACTAAGAAGCCTATAAACAAGAAAGCATCGGTTCTTCACAAAAAAGGCCATGAACTCAGCAGTTACTCAACTGCATCAGCTCATTAAGTGAGACTCCACCGGAGAACAAATACTCTGAAAGGAGGAAATCATCACTTTGCACAAGAAGGAACCCATTAAGTCAGATCAATGGCCCATCTAGCACAGAACACAGCTCCCAGCAGTCGAAATCCCAGACGCTCTTCAGAGAGCTAACCTGCAACCCAGATCCTCCCACATTCCCAGAGCACCCAGAAGGGTTTCATTAGGGAGATATATCCCCTCCCCTCTCCCTTTCATGTCTGCAGATGAAGCTGTCTAATCCCTTTCTGCACCCATGGTCCTGCCTGCCTCCACAGCTTCCGTGGGGACAGACATCGGATATTCACTTTTTGCTACATAAAGCTCCTCTTTCTCATCTGCTTTAAGCTGACACCTTAACTAGTCCCCGTGAGTACTCCCCACCACTGCATTTATTTTATCACTACCTCCATGGCTATGTAAACCTTGATCATATTCCCTCTTGGCTTTATCCTCTCAACTGAAGAGTCCCAGCCTTGTCAGCCCCCTTCTCACCAGGCAGCTGCTCCATCCCTTTAACCACCTAGCTGCCTGTCCCTATCCTGGTCTCAATAGATTTGATGACACTCAGCATCCTGCTGGTGTTTTAGGTTGTCACTCCACCCGAAGCTGAGGATTTCGGAGAGGTGAAAGCAGCACCAACAGATACTCATGAGCTGATGCTCAACTCTCAACTGGAAGTTCAATGTAGTCATGGTATGGATTACCTATTCTTATACGCATTACTTGGCATTTACTGTCACCCTTTTTGCCTGCTCAGCTTCTTACTATCAGCACAACACTGAACTGCACAGGAGTTTAATAGCACTCACAAAACAGGAGTGTCCACTGTTAAATCCCCTCTCCAGATGACCAGAGATGCTGAACAAAGCTGGTACCAAAACCAGCTCCTGGGGGATCCCATCGCCATCTCTCCTTTATCCTGACAAGTCACTGACAAGTCCTTCGCTTCTTTAAGCAACTTCCGACCCATAAAAGAATTTTTCCTTCAGTCTCCGAGCAACTTCATTCCTTCAATAACTTGATGGAAAACCTTCTCAAAGACTTTCTGAAAACCCAAGTGTGTTACATCCACTGAATCTCATGCACCTGTGTGCTTAGCAAGATCCTCAAAGCCCATCGGCTTTCCCACCACTGCAGCATTACAATGTCTTGAGGAAAGCAAACAACCACAACTACTTTACAGTTTTTCATGATCCACTTCAGAACAATTCTTGCATCTATCACCAGTAGCCACTGGTTAACTACCCCATTAGTTATTTCAGCTACAGCTGCAATGAAATATTTACCAATATTTGAAAACAATATTGCCAATGTATACACACACACTCTCTCTTATTATTGTGTGAACTCCTAAACATAAGCTTTAAGACAACAAAACCCATGCATTGATGAAACACCAAAAATAGGGAAGCTTATTCAACGGGATGTCTCTGGTGCTTCCTGGAACAGTAAAGCCCAGGCTGCTTACTGCGGCTGTCCAGCTGGAAAACTCAGCAGGTCTGGAAAGCTACTGATGCTTTCAAACAAGCTACGAACCTCAGTCAAACAGTCCAAAGCACCTTCCTATTTCCCGAAAGAGCAGAGCAAGTTGAATAAGCAAGACTACAGGCAGCACAATTTTTCCTCCCACTCATCTACATTACATAAAGAGCCTTTTCAGAAAACAGGCAAGTAGTTCCTGCTGTTACTTTCCTTCATCCACAGGGACTTCTGCCCTGGAGATCTTAGCTTTGCTGAGATCTCTTCTTCCAAGTAAAAAAAAAAAAACCCAAACAAAAAACCCCAAACAAACAAACAAAAAAAACCCACACAAAAAAAACCCCAACCACACACTCCAGGAGAGCACAGCATTGTGTCTACCTCCCATTTCAGTAGAAATTTCACGTTTCAAAGACTTTGTCATTCTCAGCCTTATAGTTGTTTTTTGGCCAGTTACTTGCAAGTCTGATAAACCATAAGGAACTAAATTTGGCTATAGCTGAAAAGTCTGCCACATGCAAAACACCTTTTCTAGCTGCCTTACTGACAAGGCCATTCTGCTCAACCAAAAAACATTGGCACATGAAAACTTTCATAGAGTGGATCTGTCGCTGGGTTTTTTAAATTATAATCTTTTGCTATGCAATTTATACAGCCTCCAAAAGCTGCCAGCTGCTCTGGGAACTAAAGCTTCCCCGGTTAAATGGTTTCTCAATCGTAACACTTTCCAGTGAGGAGTCAGCTCCAGGCTCCTTTCCCAGGTTTGCACTTTGCACAAGACCGGCTGCTGCAATAATTTTGTGAAAAGCAGAGAGTCAAGAGAGAAATGAGGAAGACATACACAGCTGGCCTGGTCAAAAACATGACCTAATTATAATAAATTTTAAACAAGGAAAAAAAAGAAAAAAAAAAAACACAAACCACTTCTAAATGCCAGACCAGGCTATAAGGTAAGCATCACCTTTATCAGTAATTTGTATTAAATCAACAATGTACTTTTAAGTCCAGCAGTAGTATCAAAGGCAGCAAAGTAATTGATAGGTTACAAACAACAGGAAACGATTTGAAACAAAAGCAGTGACCACAACGAAAGACCAAAGACCCAAAAACGAAAGGAGGAATGCTTGAGCGACTTTCTTGCCTGGCTTGAGTCAGTAATTGAAGTGGTGACAGGTATACTCAAGTATACTCAAAGTCCGTAATACTCAAAGTCTAACACAAGGCTAGAAATGACAAATATAATAGAAATTATAGTGGAATTAGATCAAAAGATAAGAGATCTAAAATAATTCCATGAGCATCAGTTACATGAAGAAAATCTTGCAGGTGGATTCAAAGGCTGAAGATTTATTGATGAAAAATTTCATCAGCAGAAGCCCGAAAGAATAACTGGACACTGGGAGAGACTGTTACCACCAGACATTACAAATACAGCCAAGGTATGAAAGTTGAACACTTCAATACACAGGTAAAAGAAGCCTTCCTAATCTAAGACATATAAAAGGAAGGAGGATGCAAGGAAAAGATCAAGATGACCATGAGATAGAAACAGGAGCAGAGAGCTGCAAATCAATCAGAAAAAGATCTGCAATGAACCGACATGGATAAGGACAGACAACAGCCACACCTGAATCAGAGTCTCAACAGTGACATTTTACTTTGTGTATCAGAAACCATCACATGAAGGTGCTTTGCAACAAGGAGAGGAAAAATAACCAAGAGTCTACTGCTATAGCAGCTAGTCACAAATGTAGTTTTGACACTACAGAAGAAGGGTTAGTAAGCAGATAAGCCAACAACTGCTTTTTTCATATTCAACCTACTACCCTTTAGAACATCCTTGTAAAGCAAGCACTATTTTTTTTTTCCTTCTTGTTAAAGAAGAACTGCAGCATTAATTATCCTTCCTCAGGGCATTAAAAACCACAATAAAACCAAATCAACTAAAAGCTAATTCAGGAAGGTCTGGTCTCCACACCTGCAGGCAGTCCACTACACCACAAACCTATATGTCACATCAGTCCTTACAGTAGGAAGCTGCTGTAAGATTCCCATTCAAAAGCAAAGGTCAGGATCCTCTGACACACGTACCCACCAGCACTGCCAGCAATTTCTTCCTGAGCATCATCGCTATGACTCTCTAACCTTTTGGACATACTAAGGTTTTAGAAAGGCAGTTGCTTCTAAACAAGATACTTATCAGTTTGGATCTCTTAAAACTGACAATAAACGATTCAAGCGTTCATAAATGCCCCGTTAATACGTCCGCAGTTTTTATATCTCTGCCCCAAAAGCTGGCCTGATTTTCAGTGGTTGGAAAACAACACTGCCCACAGGTCTCATCTCCGTGTCTAAACCAAAGATAAAATGACCCATGTATCACGATATCCAACCTGAACATGCCCAAGACTCCTATTCTTTGGCTTCACAACAAGTAAGACATTTTTCTTTCTTTGTTTGTTGATGTTTTTTAAGTCAGCCTCCTATATCCAAACTAATAGGGTCTGTGCTGTGACAACAACAAAAAAACCTCCATGACAGCTTGTTTTGAGATGAGGCCACCAGCAGCTGCCAGCCAGCAAAAACGAAATGAAAATCTGACGTTAACTGCAGCTGGAAATTTTAATATTTTTATTATGCCAGTCCACTGCAGTTCAAGGCTTGTCAGTGTTTCCATTAGCAACACAGATTTTATGCATTTATGACTTGGCAGTAAAAGGTCAATACAGACTGTCTCTTGGCATAAAACACACTCAACTGAGAAGTAACCACCCACTCTTTCTGTTGAAAATTACAGCACTACTCAGAAAGGTTTGAAGTTTTCATAACATCCACTAAACGTGTACTTCACCACACTTATAAAATTTGCCAAAATCACTACAGGCTGATACACAAAAACGCATATAAATTTAACTCAATAGCAAAAGAAGACTGAGGAGATCTTAAGGGGGTTTTGTTTTAATTGCACCTGTCACAGTTTAACAACTCCTCAGGGAAATCTATATATTTATATATAAAATCTCAATATAATTTAGGTACAGCAACATGTGAAACAAGAATTATTTTTCTTTATACACAGACAAAAAAAAATCTAACACATCTAAATTCACCTACAGCCTCACGGTGTCCATTAAAATAAACAAATAAGCAGGCGGTCCTGACCTACTTTTTAAGCGAGCGAGCGAGCAGCCTGCCCACCATCAGCCGCCTGCCCGCGCATCGCGCCAGCGGGGACGGCAGGATCCTCCCCACTTCCCTCGCCAGAAGCAAAGAGCACTAACATCAGCGGGGCGCTGGAGATAAAGCCGGTCAGATCGTCTGAAAGGACATGAGGAATGGATAGTTATAAATATGAAGTCTGTTCCTGGATTACAGGACAGAGAAGTTCATTATCCAGCAAGCCTAAATCCTTCGCTGGATTCTTCAAGCATAAATACTAAGACTTCAGCTGCCCACTTCCTATATATGTCATTATACCAAGAACAATCATCTTTAGACTTTTGACATTATTTTCACCGTAAACTACAAACCATCAGCTTCTACAAAAGCAATGTGCGTTTCTGTTATTGGCTTAGTACACTTTAAAGCAAGATCTCACGCAGCAGAAAACAGTCTCAATCTCTAAAGAGGCTGAGATGAAGAATACACGAATGTAAGTGTCTGAGCCTCCACATATGATTTTCTCATCTCTTTTCTTTCCTTTTTCTCACATCTTCTCTTCCCCATCAGAACAGCAGTAAAGAACGTATCGACTTGCAAATTAAGTTTATGATTCTTATCTTACTGGACAAAAAATAAAGAAATCAGAATTGAAGCCTGTCACTTATTTTAGGGGAGACAGAGGAATTGGAAGCTTGTGATAAATCTACAGGCAATAGTTTTGTTTATACATGTTTATCTCTTCCCCTCACAGCCTGCAAAACCCCATCACTGAAAAATAACACATATGTAGGTGTGTGACTGTACATAAATACATACAGAAATCTACATAGCTGTATACAGATGAGATAGCCATAATCTGTTCAAACACAATGAAACACCTTGGTTCCTGGGACACAAAAATCTTCACATAGCTAATTATTTAGACACCCATTACCTCTTCTTGCATTTACAGTCCCAGTTACAGCAGCAGACAGGCAGGCACAGGGCAGCTTTAACAGCTCCAGTTTCTTAAACCTGAGATATCCCACATCCTTGCATTTTGCCAATGTCTCCTCCTTGAATAGAAAACACGTTTTCTCATCCTCAATGCAGGTGACTATGGAGGCAAAATATTTAATAAAGGCAAAGAAAGAAAGATGAATAATTTGCAGCTATTCCTATCTGCGCCATTCCTTTGCCACACTTGCCATGAACTACAGGGACAGATCAAGACAATTTATGAACCAAAATAGCTGAGAAGCTCCTGAGATCTTTCCCTGGAGCATTCAGAGGTCAGAGCAGGTTCCACCTCTGGACTGAATTGCTTGGCTGGGAGAGGTCTCCAACTTCCCAGAGGATTAGATGTTATCACTGAAAACAGAAACAAATCACTTTAAAGATGAAAGTAGTTACCATCTGAAGAACGGACAAACCTGATAACCTTTCTTTTGCAAGACAAATTACCTCCTGGGCAATTTAGCATGTGTCACAGGTTGATTTTTTGGGAGCCTAATTTATGGCCAAAGTAGAGACTGTCTAACAGTAAACCACTGGGTTTATTTTTAAGTGCTGACCCAGGATCAGGCTGAACTAACAGTAAGGCAGCATCACTCCTTGTCTTTGCCTCTTCTGAAACTGAAATTGCTTCATATTCTGACTTCTGTAAACCCCAGTCAAAGGCATTTCTGCTCAAGACAGGTTAGAAAAAAAGTTTCCAGCTGACACAAATCCCCAGCAGTTTTCACAGGAGCTACAGACAAGTACTGCTATGGGAGAAACTGCTGCTGTAGTTCCTCAACACAGCACACCACACCACACTCAAAGGCCATTATGAGCTGAGCACGGCTTTGGAAATTCCCCTATATGTTTCTTATAAGAGAGTTTTACACAAACCTATCCATTTATATCTAAAGTTTTCACATGCTTTAAACACGAGAGTACAAAAAGCAAAGATGCAAAGTCCTGGTAGGTAAACTTATCCACCATCAAGCAACGCCAGAAGACATCTGTGTACTCTCTGTGCACAGCAGAGTTTCATAAGTGGTTGGAGAAATATTTTCAGAAAGTTGAATTATTAGTATTTGTGCCTGCTGCAAATTCAAATCACAATTTCTAACTTTTTCCCCCAAGAATAAAATATAATTAGCTGCAGAAGAAGTGACTCGAGCCAGGCTCACGCCTGTCCTGTTTGCAGACAGAACCCCAACATTGCCTTCTATTAAATCACACCCACATCACATCACTCAGCATGAAGTTTAACAAGTTACTAATATTTTTACGTCTGTTACAATCTATGCTAAGTATAGATTATATAATCATACCGCCTCCCTGTTAGGAAGAAAGGCATCATCAATAAGGCAAGGTATCACCTCATTCTCACAATACAAAACACGTGGAATAAGCAGGAGCTCTGGGAAGCAAAAAAAAAAACCCAAAAAACCACAGACTACTAAGTCACTTCAGACCTACAGACTAAAACTTGAGCCACTGAATAAATGTAGTATTTGAAGGTGAGAAACAGGCAAACAACTGGACTTTCCTAAATAAGGGAAACTTATCTCTACAAAGGGAATGTAGAAGCAGGCTTGGAATTTCAGATCTTGATACAGATTATATATATGGAGAAAAATATTATTATACATGCATAAATTTATAGATACATAAATATAATTTTTATTGTGGACAACTGGATACCTGTAAGGCTTGTGTCAAACAAGCTTCCAAACAGATTCTGATCTGAGGTCTTGTTAATATTTGCAAAATACAAGAGAGCTAAAAATGTGTAACGTCTAAGAAGCTTTCACAATGTTAAAAAGATTCTTTCCATCTGGTTTCAACAAGCACCAAAGCCCAGATGCAAAAAAGCACAGCAGTCAGATCACCAGGCCTACCAACAGTAGGGCAAAGAATCCTAAATTAACAAGAGTAACTAAAGGAAGCACAGAGGTTTCCCAACCGCTTAATTAAGAAAAAAAAGTTAGCCTTAAAATATTTCTAAAAATAATACCTAAATAATATTTTATGGTGCTGCCACATTCACAGTCAGATAAAAACATCTTAAAATGTTGACTGCATTTCTTTTCTATTTTACTTGCTTATACGCATGAAAATTTAGTTATATTTCTTGTAATTGTTTTAGAGACTAACAGTTAATGTCCTGTCAACCATCAGCCACAAAACAGTGCTTTAGATGAACGAAACCACGTATCACATGTGGCAGAAGCTTCCCACACAAGGGAAGGCAGGAAGACACATTTCTTTCCCTTCTCCCAATTAAGTGCCTCTATTGCTGGTCCAGAGAAACGTGTGATCCATTAACCAGTACAGGTCCACTTTGATATTTAACATCCCTTGTTCCTTCTCGCCATCATCCTGGCTTCCTGCATCCGCTGTCATTCTCAGCTTTCTTCCTCCCTGCATCGCTCTCCCAGAGCGCCCACATCTCTCCGTTCCCTGTAAAACCCCCAGCACTTCACTCGTGGCCACCTCGGCACAAAGTTTAAAGCAAGTTAAAACATTGCCACATCTACGTCCTGTCACAATTCTTGCCTAAGACACAAAATTAAATCCTCGTGAGGTTTGCTGAATCAGTGCTATAAATATAAACCTTAAAGTCTCAGTGACGATTAAAAGAGGTTTGAAGATTACATTTTATCAAAGATTCACATATTAACTAACATTTTTAACTAAAAACACATCTTGCTTTCTGCTGCTGTTTTATAAGCAGAGAGAGGTGACAGGGCACCTGCCCATCATCATCATCAGTTTCTAACAGTTTGAAAGCTTATTACATCAAGTATAAAACTAATGAACTCACATACATACACTGAAATAATATTTTTAGGAAGTGAAAAGTACAGAAAAAGCTTGTTAAGCTTAGCAAACATTTACCACATCTAACTTTGAGATCAGTTCATTGCAACAGACAGAACTCAGTGTTCAACGAAGGAAAACATATGTTCAAAAATAAATTTAATACTGAAAACACAAGAGGAGAGCTAACTTACCCCCTCCAAAACAATGACCCATCCAGAAAAAAAATAAAATTTTACAAGTGGTGCAAACGCTATGAGATGACAGGCCAGATGACAGCTAGCCTCAGGCAAGTTTAAATTTCAAGTTCACAACTAGATTAATTCATTCAACCTCATTTAAAAAAAAGCATAAGAACAGATTTAATATTAAGTGTGTTGGGTGTACACACATGTTGACTTATTAGAAATATGGAGAAGTACTAAAAAATACAGCACTGGAATGCACGCCCAGAGCCTCCCAGGATGTAACAAACATTACACATTACATTACCTGTAGAACTGACCTTTTTGGGACTATTACATATGCTAATTCCAGAGTACATATTTGTGGCTGTGTTTTAGCCTTCTGTATACAGCAAAGGTCTAAACTTAAAAGTAAGTTTTCTGCACACATGCAGTGGATTACTGCTGACCAAGACGCTGCCGATGCTTTGTGGAGTTCACTCAATAAGGGCTGCCAACGCCACCTGACGCAGCACACCCCGTTTGCAAGGTTCCAGCCAGAGAACGGTTACCTTTCTCCCGTGCTTGGAGAGGAAGTTATAAAATTACGCATGAATCAAGTGTAGAAACTAAATACAGAAGGGCAAAAGAGCAGACTGTTTCATGTGGTTAAAGGAGTAACTACTTGTATATATACCTGCTGCCCCTTCCAGGCTAGCTTGTGCAACAAACCATTACACCCAAGCTATGAGCATCCAGGAGCGCGCAGTTACAACAGAGTTAACACCGCAAGCCGAGACACCATTTAGAAAAGCAAGAGGCGTACGTACAATCAAGAAACTCGAATAACTCAAATCAGAGAGAATAATTAGCATATTAAGCAGGATTCACACAAGTCATTAATCACGTTTTATCCTGCCATCCTTTGGAACAGTGCCTCAAGTTCCCTTCCTTACTAGTACTGCCACTGAGGAAAAATTTAGGAGCTCTTGCCATTTCTCCCGTGCTTTTGGCAAAACAGTATTTTAAAATACGGAACATATAAATATATTTTTAAATTCTAAATATTGAAAGAAGCACTGGCATTTTCTTCCTTCTCTGTCCACATTCAGCCACAGAAGACTTCACGATGCTACAGATTTTTACTCTTGCAGTGAAACAACAATTTTCAAATGCAAACTGAAAACTTCTTGGCAGGTGAATTTTTTAAACCTTTTAAAGCACAGATGCTCATCTAGAATAGGGAAAGGGCCACATCATTTCACCAAATTTTCTGCACTTATCTATTTAACTTTTGAGGAAAGCATCTGTGACATTTTGGATCTAATAGTCCATCAAGATAAATAATTCCTATAGCCACATAACTTTCTCATGCCATATCTTTACAATCAACATACCTGTACTGCCTTGGAATATGAAATAGTTCACACATCCCCTGCCAACACCGATACACCAATAAAATCCCGGTGTAGACACGGTGACGATAGGAAAAGACAAGGTGGCAGGCAGGTGCCCACAAGCGGCTGTGGTGGCACTGCTGCGTCAGCAACAGCAGCTCTGTGGTGCAAAGTCTCAGAACAGCTGCAAACTCAAACCAACCTCAAGACTTTGCTCTTCCCCCTCTTCATGCCAAATACAGTCAATTTACAGAGGGGACTCACAGGGTCGGGGCCCGACTGGTATAAACGCAGCAGTCAATCCAGTGATTCCACTGCAAAAGTCACAGGAGTAGGAATAATCCATGAAAAGCTCTCAATCCCTGCAAGAACTCTTACACATGACTATATACCTACATATCAGAGCCATTGGCTGTATCTGCCAATGCTTGCAGCTGTTGGGGTTTTTTTAATCTTACCTTTAGAAACAATGGTCCCCTCATCATAAGCAAGGCTCACTCAAGCCATTTACGTTCTGGTTGGAAGAAACTTGTTTCCTTGTTTATTCTGGCTAGGAGAGACCCGTCTCTCACCCCACAAGCACAGGAATCATTATCACCATTCCCGCAAATCCCATACGCATGCCAACGGACAGGATTAGCGGGAGCAACTCAGGCAAACCTACATGGCACCCCCTGATAACGCACTCTCCAGTGGCACTATTTTCTCCAAAAGCCAGAAAAAAACAAACAAACAAACAAAAACCAGCAGAAACAATGGATAGTGCCATCGTATCAGCAACAGGTCTTAAAGCACCAGCCCAAACTCTCAGCTTCACTCCTTGCCTGGAGACAACGAGCCAGCTTACACCCATCGTTCCTCTCATATACTCAGCACTGAAACCAAAATTACTTAATATGGCTTTCAGTCTTGCATGTTATCTTTGTTTCTGAAAAACAAGAACTGCCAGCTTCAAAGCAAGCGTCGCCTTCTTACCGACAGTGCTGCCTACCTCTCCCTGGGAAAGGTAATGAATGACACCTCCGAGCTCCTCAGTCTCACCTCCCTACACAACCCACTGCGAGGACAGTTTCCTCAAAACAATAATAAAGCAAAGGAAAAAACTGTATAAACTGAAATATCATTTGACCAATAGGATTGATAGATTACTGCATATCTATTTTTCTCCAAGCCTTACTTGGATGTAAAGAATTCAGACAGAATACCTAGCAGAGGAGCAAATCCCAAAATTCTGTAAGTAGAGGTACATTTTATTCCGTTCTATAAAGGCATCCTAATTACTTCAAACTGGAAGCACACAGCCTATCCTATGCATTGTTTAAAAGCTTACAGTTACTAATCTGTTTTGTTTTGTTTTAATTAGTGTTACTACAGTAATCAGTTGTGCCTAGGTTAGAACGACCCAGAAGAGAGTGACACTGTCTCGCCCGCGATCCCTCCCGATTCCACAATTCCTGTCTAAAGTTCCAGGCAAGGTCAATTTTCTGGTTTTGAAAAGGAATTACAGAAGACGCTATGCCTGAAGGAGTTTTCAGCCAAAACTTCTCTCACTGGTTCACAGCACACTCGGTGTTTAACAGCATCCCACCAACGACAACAGAGAAAGGAGGCAGCAGAGACACAGCCTTAAAAAGGTAGGTCAGCTCTGCTAATACTCCAAATTTTTGGTCCAGGGGGGCTTTTAAGGGAAGGAAAGGGGCTTGGGTTTTGTTTTGTTAACATGGAAAAACACATAGACCAGGAAGTTGAACAATAAAGTAACCCCTAAAAACAAATCACCCTTTTTAAAAGAAATTCTTCATGCAAGCACCCTAGTTGTCTGCAGTTCCTAAGTATCTCTATACGCTACGGAAGGGTAGATAAGCTAAACCAAACCCAAGTAATTTTATTACACAAAGAACTCTAAGGCCACAAATTTACACTATATATATTAAATAAAATCTAAAAATTATATTGCAATCACAACTTTTAAATTTGTGCTGCTGTTCACCTTCATTACCCCGAAATGCAAAGTCTGTTTACAATATTTGATGTTAAGAACATATGGAAAATAAAGCAAGCTTACCGCTTCCAAGGACATATTTGCTCGAACACACCCACTGTTGCAGGGGTTTTTTTTTGTTTAGGGAGAGGAAGAAAAAAAAAAAAAAGTGTCGCAGCGAGCAAAGTTCACGTGTTAACCTGAAAAGGATCCAGGCTGGGCGCTAAGCTCAGCGGGAGCAGCTGCGCACACCTGCGCAGGCAAAAAGTTTTCTCTGAACCAGCCCTACCGCAGACGCGTCCTCCGCTGGGCAGGCGACCGAAGCGGTGCATATCCCAAACACGCTTGGAGAAGTGTCCCGCTTGCTCACCAGAATGCCTCTGAAGCCTACCGGCAAACTTTTCTACCTTAAACTGATGAAAGCTACTAATTAATCTATCTGCTGCTCCTCCCTCATACGAGTTACTGCCTTGAGCTTATGATCGAACTGGTTTTACTACTGTGAAAAGGCGTATTACTCACAACGTAGCTAGTTACAAAACTAAGCAATAAATGAAATAGAACAAGGAACTTAAGTTCTTAAAAACCTTCTCAACTATGTACGGACAAAAACCTTCAAAAATGAGCAGAAGGATGAACACCAAATCGTCGCTTCCAGCTTCTCAACACAATACTTGGCTGGAGAGTGAATAGAGCTACTCTAAATAAATGAGGAAACAAACAACAAAATATAAACAAACCAAAAAAACACCCAAAACCTAACCAAAAAGCCTTCCACATCCCACAAACCTTAACAGCTCCAAAAACCTCACGCGTTCAATCTAACAGCGTTACTGCAGTGCTCTAACCCATACTGGAGACAAATGTCTGTGTGCACATTTCACACTGTGATGAGTTTTAGAAAGGAAAAGCCACTCTCAAAGCAAACAATAAAAGTCTGTTAGGCTTCCACTGCTAATTCCTTTCAGGAATTTATGAAGTTGTTTATTTTAAATTGCCCATACAGGAAGAGGGAGAAAAATGGCAATAACAATGTCAGGAACAAGAACTCTAATTCAAATATTTCAACCCCACTAAAAGCGTATATACACACAGTTCAAACAGGAATATCAAATCGGGTTTTGTTAGTAAAATTAGAAATCTTTGCACTCCAAAATCCAACACTGCAATACAGGCAAAAAGTCTTTAAAAAAGGCCTATTACTGAAAAGTGAATTCAAGGAAATTAGCTTCACAAGTGGGCAGTGTAATTGGCTGTAGATTTTTTATCTACTTGTTTTCAACTATACGCTCACTGCAAGCTCCTCCACCACCCCTGAGCTCTGGTTTCAGGACTGCTTTGCACATCCCACCCCCCAACTTCCCTCCCAACCTTTACGATACCTCCCGCCCTCCATCCAACACAGTGACACTGTCACACTAATATCTGAGGATGTTCTGAAGGCTTTATGGGGTTCCCCTTACCAGAGTCTAGCTGTTTTCTTTCTTTTAATGCAAAACAATACATGTGGAAGTCAGCACCAAGAACTGCACCTTTTGGGACAGACCTTGTCAGACTGTTGGTTAAGCCCTCGAGCGATGAGCTCGCAGAAAATGCCCAGCTCTCAGCTGGCACTAGGAACCAGGCACCACCAAGCTCCGATCCTTCTTCAGGATCTCACCATCAATGGGCAAAAAATTTGGGTAGAAGTCAAAAAACCCCAACCAAAAAGCTACCAGCAGATGTTACAAGGTACCAAGCATCAGCATGACATCAGTATCCACAGGAAGCTTCCACACATTCCTTTCTGCATGTGAGTATTCCAAAGTCTTAGCTCACCTACTTGTCTGCACAACAAGTTAACCCATTTGAAAACATGTCAGCTTCCTTTGCTGTCAGAAGTGCAGCAAAGCCCCAGTCGCTACTACTAAATGAAACAAACCTGCTACCGCTACACAAAACTGTTTTGCAATATTTAGAAGACTTGAGAAAAAAGGAAGACATAATCAAAAAGCTTTTCCTGTATGACTTTAACGACTCAAAATGAAGTTGACAACGCTTGGTCATACTTCAAACAGAAAAGATGCATTGGTCAAAGCATGAAGAGTTGTGTAAAACGTCAGTAAATCCTATGTATTAGTGAAGCCCAGAAGGAGGGAATAAAAGGGGACTGATCTGGTTTAGCAGTGATGATACAGTCTGAATGTGGGGCATCCCACACATCCAGGCAGCATGCAGCTGTAATCCTCCTGTCGACATTTTGGTTGTCCTTCAAACAGGCAAGAAGCAACCGCACACTGCCTGGCAGCCAAGGACAGTTTGTAGCTGCCACCAAGGCAACAAGCCCTTTTCCTGCCCTCACACAATGAAGAGACAAACTAATAAAATGAGCAAAAAGCAAACTAGCTGGAATTAGCGCCTGCCCCCTCAATTCTCCTGCAGTTGTCTGATGGAAATCAAAGGCTTCTTTTAGAGAACTCATCTTCTCTAAAAACATCTAACATTTGAAAAAGAAAACATGTCCATCTTCACCCAGTTTAATCTGTCATATAATTATTATGGTTTTAAATATTTTATATATGAAGAGGCTAGGCAAATCCGGTTGGATAACATGTGCACTTTCAGTTATAAATGCTAATCTTTTTCAGATCAGCACAGATTATAATTTGCCATCCAAATTCTGCATGGAAAGTTTATAACCTGGCCTCGGTTCATTTTTAACAAACCAGTATATATATCACCAAAAAAACCCAAATTTATCCATATAGTGAGCTCAGGCCAGATCCCCATCTAATCCATGAAATTACACTCATAACAGGAGAATAAGAAGATCCTTTCAGGAAGGAATAAATATTTAAGTACAGTCCCAGAATTCTACATCCAAACATGTAAAACCCGGTGCACCCTTGGTCCTGTCCACACCAATCTGTTCTCTCAGGTCACGTTTCTACTGACCTCACCTGGGAGGTCCACCCCATGCTCCCCCAGCCCGCCCAGTCTAGTGTCCTCCTCACTGCATCGTTCAGACCTCCAACCTCTCTTCCCCTTGGTGTGGGTCATCAGAACTTAGCAATATTTGTCCCTCTTCAGCATCCTTCTTGTCATTACCCGTCCCAACTTGCTACGCTTCTCTACTCTCAACCCTACACCCCCCTGCAGGAGCTATATGGAGGCTTCTGCTTAGAGCAGTAAGACACCCCCCTTCCCACACAAAGCTCGGAAGAGACAGAGGCCACCAGCACCTGGTGGTGGTGAGCTACTGGGCGAGGCAGCAGATCAGTAAATCCATTTCTCAAGGGACCTTCCTTGTTCACAAGGCCAAAGTACAACCCTGCTTCAGCTTGTTTCCACCTCCCTGCTGCAGTTCGCCCACACCTCGCGGGTGTTAACACTGCACCAGGCCAAGCTGGAGCTTTTGAGTTTTGCTGTTGAGGCTCGGTATTTGCAGTGGTCCGGTCATAACACATAACTTCACAACAACCTAGTGCAGCGGCAAGCGAGAACTTTTCTGCAACAGCTTTCCCAGAAACACTCTCTCAAACTATCACTACCTGTAAATTAACTTTTAAGAAGAAACTATAATCAAATTGGCCATGAACAATATCATGACTTTCAGTTCCCCTAACAATTAACGCATTCGCATCAACTCACCACCAGACAATAGTCTTTCAGCCTATGCATACTGTCTTAAAAGTTCCCAAGATCAGCCTCATAACTGCACTCAACTCCAACACCAAGAAGGCAAGTTATCGCCTGGGCCATGAAACCAAAGAGATCATTTTCTTCTACACAACTTCATTTCCACTTCTCCAAATCCCTACGCCTTCTAGAAAACTGACTGTCCCCTATAATTCAGGATATCTGACCGTGCCATGCACATACTGTACAGCTGTATAGCTAAAAATACCCGGAGCTGAGATGCATAAAGAGTTTTCAGGATGGAGGTAATTTAGAACAAAGTTTATAAAAACCACACCTGCAGAAGGACAAGAAGACACCCAACAAATTTCGTTTTTAACACAGAAACAAGCCACATCCGACCCCTCTTTGCTGTTCAGCAGAACAACAGTCTTGATGACACAAGAACCATAGAAGAGCCATGTCTGATGCTTTCTTCCTATACAGCACTCGAGCGCTAATTAAGTACACCATCAACACAGTAATCATCAAAACACCACTTAAGGTAAAATTAAGTTACTATTTACACAGGACTCAAAATGGATTTTGAACTAAAGTATAAACAACTTAAAAATATTAGACAAGTGAAAGACATTCCATCAAACTTTTCCTTGGTAAAAGATCCTCTCTGAGAACAACTGGATGATTCCCATCAGTTTAAAAGGTAGATACTTAAATCCCTCTGCAGTAAATCAAAAATGAGCGATTTTGCTTTTTCAATAAGTAGAACAGAAAAATTGTCAAATTTTATGTAAGCAAGCGTTAAGACGTGTTTATAGCACTGGACAAATTTCCCCTTTGGTTTAACAATATGAAAATATTACAGTAAGATACTGTCGTGGTTTGGGCTGGGCTGGCCACTAAATAAACGACAGATACTCTCTAATTAGATAATTCTGTTCTGCGAAGAATTAATTTCACTTCAGAAAAGACAGGAATATCTAAATTCTCTTTGATTATACTTTACAGTGGTTACACTAAGGAATCCTTGGAAGTTACTAATAAGGTCAGAAAGCATAAAGAAGCAAAGCAAAACATCTCTAACACGTGTAGTTCAGATGAGAAAATATCTGCAGCTCAGCAGACTCTGAATTTCAGCAGCTATACATGAAACAGCACACCTAGCTGTTTTGCAGACTTCTTCACTGTAACTAACAGATGAAGAAGTGCATACTCAATATTACATTCAGAAATTTTGCAGAGAAAACAGGAAAATGCGAAAGGTGCAAACACAAACTTCAATGAAAATTAGGACACAAACACAGAATAAATATAAAAGGTTAAACAAAAAGTTTGAGAAGCAGTATCTCACAGCAGAAGTCAACTACCACAAGTCAGCACTGAGCGAGACAGAGAGCCCAGAGAAGAGGATCCTAGTCAGAGAGATGATGACTAATCCAAAGACACAACACTGCAGCCAAGTGGAGCACTTACACCCTTTCCGTTTCACATATTTGCTGCTGACAAACGGGGAGCCCGGTCACGAAACCAAACAAGCCGAGAGCCAACCTGACTTCAGAGTTACCTTTCGGCTTGACACATTCCCTGCCCTGTCCCTTTGCACAGTCACGAAAGAGGCAGTGCCGACAGCGGGGAGCCCAGGGTAGGGCTGAATTGCTGCTTCAAACAAAGCAGCTTAATTCCAGGCTGAAGCACCCACACAACCACAGCCCGAGGATGTAGTTTTTCATTATAGCCAAGCTGACTGAGCTGTGACCCCACTTTCTCAACTCTCTCATGACTTGATGTCTTCTGTAGGGGTAGGTTTGTGGTTTTTTGTGTTTTTGAGGGTTTTTTTGATCAGTTCATCTCACTTAAGCAGGTCACCACGGCTACAGACAACTGTCAGTGCACTGCAGCAGTAGGAAGGAGACAGAACAGAGTGCAAGGGTACAGACCAAGAGGAATGCTAAAGACAATAAGAACAGACAGCAGAACTTAAAACAAAAAATGTCTTCAAAAGCATACTAAAAAAAAAATGAATGCAATCAGCTAAAAGGTCTTCCAGTTAAAGACATCATCTTGTTACAAATACAACTGATGTGTAACTCTAACCATGTCAATAATAACTAGCCTGCTGTACGATCACAATAAAACCAAGTCAACGCAAAAAAACTCACCTTCACAAAATTGTCAGGGAACATTCCCCTTTTGCCATTTAGCTCCCCTTCTAACCATCCTTCTTCTTCCAGTTTTTTCACATTCCTGATGATTTCCCCAACTCTGATCGTTAACTCATCATCATGCACTGCATCATAGTCATATTCCACGATATAGTCCACTAAAAAAAATAAAAAACACCACAGTGAATGCAACTTAGGCACGGAAATACAACTTGAAAGCCATGCATGTACAGAAAGGCAGATGTAACGACAAACGCTAAGAACAAGTGTTTCCCTTACAGCAACACTCATTTGTGAATTGTAGTGTTCCCAAACATTTTGGAGAGACAAAAAAAACTGGACAGTCACCTATTAGAATAAAGTAAATTTAGGAATATGACACCGGGTGATATTTTGGTGGCGGTGGGTGGGTTTTGTGCACATGTGGTGGAAGGAATTGCTGTCAGCGGTTTTTTCCCCCCGCACTGCCAAGTCCCAGCCCAAGATGTACCAATTATGAACCACTGCCCACAGGGAAAGTGTTTGTTACTCAATACATATTTGGGGCCAAGGAGGGAGAAAGGTTCAAATTGTCCATGTATGGTACGTACATGCAATGCTTTCTTAATTCTCATACTTGCATCTGCTATTATATCTGCGACAAACTGCTGCGCACACAGTATTTTCACAGGCTTGATCCAAGAAATCTAATACAGCCAGAAGGTGTATGATTGACAATATCATACAACTTAATTTGCACAGATATTTAAAAGGCATCCTCCTTCAGATTCATGTGGTTTTGTATGAAGAAGAATAGGCAAGTGAGCATTAATTTTTATATAATTAAGTTTACTCAGAGGAGCATAGCAATGTATTTACATACTTGTCCATATGTTGCACAAGATCCATCAGAGCTGCTTACTGACAGCTTAAGGCTTGTTTGGCAATAAAAACTCATTTGTTCATCAAGAAATTCTGTTTATGCCAAAAATTTCCACAAGCCTGCAGCAATCAAATAATCTTCCCTCTCACTCAAATCCAGTCAGGACACCCAGGCACTACCAAATGTAACACTGTTCAGACCAAAACCTCCCTCGCCTCTGCAGATGACAACACACACACACAAAGACGAGAGCACAACAGGGTTAAAAGACAGAAATCCTGAATGGCTGTAGAATTTTTTTCCCCCAGGCACCTCTCCTATGAGGAGAGGCTGAGAGAGTTGGGGTTGTTCAGCCTGGAGAAGAGAAGACTCCAGGCAGACCTTATAGCAGCTTTCCAGTATCTGAAAGGCGCCTACAGGAAAGCTGGAGAGACTTTTTACAAGGGCATGTAGTGATAGGACGAGGGGGAATGGCTTCAAACTGGAAGAGGGCAGGTTTAGATTAAACATTAGGAAGAAAATTTTCACTCTGAGGGTGGTGAGCCCCCGGCCCAGGTTGCCCAAGGAAGCTGTGGATGCCCCATCCCTGGAGCTGTTCAAGGCCAGGCTGGATGGGGCTTTGAGCAGCCTGGTCCGGTGGGAGGTGTCCCTGCCCATGGAAGGGGGGGTGGAACTCTATGATCTTCAAGGTCCCTTCCAACCCAAACCATTCTATGATTCTAATTCTATCAGTGCATGACAATATCCAACAATAAATTCACAAATCAAATGAGAGAAAGTATTTTTTCCTGGTATTCAACTTACAGCTCCATTAAATCAATGTATAATTCTGATCTGTTGACAGTTTTGATCAAAAGCACTGCTGCACGCATGTTGCAACACAGCCCTTATCCCTCTGCTGCGTATAGACAAAGTCAGACAACCCTTGGTAAAATAACAGAACTACATGATGGTGCCATGAATACAAGAGAAGCTAGAATGATCTGTCTGGCAAACTGTTTTCTGAATACAGCCATTAATAAAGGAGCCAGTCGAATATAAACCATGAAGACTTAGTTTTACTTTTTTTTCTTTAGGAAAGAAAATTTGTTTCCTTCATTATGAACAGAAGTCACCAGAGTTATCTGTTTATCATACACGGTCTGGAACTCCTAACATACACTTTTTGTACTGTATACATTTATTTTTCCCAAACATATTCTCTAAGCTTGCTTCAAAGCGTCATATTTCCCCATTACTGCCTGCAGCAAGCATAGTAGTTTTGTCTTGCTTCTGCACTAAATTGTTTTCTGAGTGGCTGACATGAAATATTGCCCAACAGATAGGAAATTCTGGCAGCCACAGATCATAAAGACAACTGCCATTCATCACCTGCAGTCTGGAAATAAAAGTGTCATCTCCCAACCAACTCAACCCAACCATTTTAGAAACCTACAAATGCACAAAAATGTAAGAAATAACCATGTTACATATTTTTCTCATGATGATGCACATTAGCAGGTATTATATTTCAATATACACACTATAAAGTTAAACCTGGAAAATGGATCAGAACACAGTGTCAGTCATGGTAAATGTTCACAGCGTTGCAGACTACAACTCAAACTGCCAAACACCTGGTCCTTTTTCCACAGAAGCAGTAGGTAATCATAGCCACACTATGTCAACATGAACTAATTATTTTGAAAGCTTCTTTATTTCCTTGGGGTAACATTTCTATGTTTGTGCTTGAAATGCACAAGATGTCAATTATGGTCACCTTTCCAGAGTGTAAAGCAAGGACTCAGTCACGCTAACAACTGAAGGAGGATCTTGAGAACTTCCCAGTCATCATCTATGAGTCTGTGTTCCAAGGATAAATAGCAGCAAATGAATATCAGTTTTTATTTTTGAGATTTAGGTGCTGAATATCCTCTTGTATTTGTCAGTGATACTCAGTACCACCCTCATTCTCATGGATACGTATACAAAACAGATCTAAACTCTGTTCTCTCACTTGAAAAGTGAGAGAGATCATGGGGAACGTCAAGATAGTTTCATCCCGTATGTTTGCTCATGTGATGACACAGTAACAGGAAGCAGCTACACATCTCTCTACTACTTGGTCCTCAAGAGGAACACTTTCTGGTTTTGTTTTTCAACATTAGCAAGTAGCTGCAGAAGAACCGTCCAGGTGATTAGGACCACAGTGTGACAGGCAAGAAACCATCCTACTGCCAAAACAGTCCAGATTAAATAAGCCTCTGAAAGGTCTTCAAGTATAACATTTATCCAAGCAAAAAACAGTGTTCTGTGCTGACAGCAAATGTTTTTAAGGAATCACAATCCTCATAATAATAACAATTAGGAGACATGCCAGTTCACAGATTATACTTCTGAATGCTTGAAGTCGTTCCGAATGCTTCTGAATTATACTTTTGAATGCTTCAAGTTCTCACTTAAAATCTTGACTCGAGAACAGATGTCAGTTAGCAATAAGTTGGACTGCAGTAATATAAGCTGGTCAAAACTTTCAAAAGCAAACTGCTAGAAGGTCCAGCAGAACACCTCAGCAACACAGGCTACCCAAAATACCTATCTTACCTCCCCTCTGCTTTTTACACAGCTTTCTCAATTTCAAACCCAACTCACATCAATTATCTGTCGCTTAAAAGTCCATAATGACCAAGTCTTGGATGAAAAACAGTCTTTTCAAGCTTGAACATGAGCACTGTGTGGTTAACCGTGCTCTTCTTGCACATCCAGCAGGACCAAAGCTCACCTGAGAGGGAGACAACATTCTCCTAGTGTTCAGAGGCAGCATGGGCCATCACAAACCACCTCCTATACAGTGTGCAAAGATGATATTTTTATCCAAGATCTCTAACAAATAAGTGGCAACCTTATTTTGGCAAGAATTCAAAAGATAAACAGAAGACGCCACATGGCACATCCTTCCAACCAAGGAAAGAAGGAAGGAAACAAAAAAACTATCTTAGAATCATGGAATGGTTTAGGTTGGAAGGGACCTTGAAGATCATCTAGTTCCAACCCCACTGCCATGGGCAAGGACACCTCCCACCACACCAGGTTGCTCAAAGCACCATCCAACCTGGCCTTGAACACCTCCAGGGATGGAGCTACCACAACTTCTCTGGGCAACCTGGGCCAGTGCCTCACCACCCTCAAAGTGAAAAATTTCTTCCTGATCTCTAATCTATATTTACCCTCTTCCAGTTTGAAGCTATTCCCCCTTGTCCTATCACTACATGCCCTTGTAAAAAGTCCTTCTCCAGCTCTCCTGTAGGCCCCCTTTAGGTACTGGAAGGCCACAAGAAGATCTCCCCGGAGCCTTCTCTTCTCCAGGCTGAACAGCCCCAACTCTCTCAGCCTGTCTTCACAGGAGAGGTGCTNCGCTCCGCTCTGATCATCTTTGTGGCCCCCCTCTGGACCCGCTCCAACAGGTCCATGTCTTTCCTATGTTGGGGGCCCCAGAGCTGGATGCAGTACTCCAGGCACGGTCTCACCAGAGCAGAGTAGAGGAGAAGAATCACCTCCCTAATTAAATCAACAGTGCTAAGTAAAAACATATTGGCTGGACATCTTTGGGGGAAAGGTGGTTATAGCAGCCTTTACGGGAGTGGTCTGTTCAGCTCTTGGTTTCAAGTAAGATGACGACTAATGAAACAATAACACAGACCAAACATGCCAAAGGCAGTCAGACCCCTCAACAACTACAGACTACATTGTTCCCCATGGCAAAAAGGAAAAGTGTCCTGTCTAACAATACTGCCTCTTTGACAAAATAGCTCACGCTGTTAGCCAACATAGCAACACTGCCTGCACAAGGCATTCAGTCACTGCTGGCACAAGTGGACTCTCCACTTCTCCAAAACTTACACAACCGGCTCTTCTGCCAGCCACATCCCAGTGCCAAAGCAGAAGGCAAGCCTCCCGATAAGCATGGCCGCGTAACACTCATCTGCACTGATTTTGAGCAAAGCAAGTCTTCAGCTACTCAGACTCTTTCTGAAGTTGGCTATTGTAGGTAACTAACGCCCTCTGGGAACCCTANAAAAAAAAAAAAAAAAAAAAATCAAGGAAGAGAGTGGAAAATACACTGAAATTCTAGCATGTCTGTGTCTTCAATAGAAATAACCAAGTGTTAGACACTTGTCCAGCAAAGAGCACAATTCACATTCTTGGTACTTTGTTTAGGATATTACAATACTGTCAGAATCCAGTGACCTTTCCGTAGTAGCCAGAGAAAGACACAAACCAGATATAAAATAAATCCCATGAAAAACACATTTAATAGCTTATAAAATGAAAAAAAAAATCATTCGTGGGATAACTGAAATCCTTGCATTAACTCTCAAGTTAATCAGGAAGCCTTGCTGAAACTTGCAGCAGACATGGAGGGACAGAGTCCAACATCAAGCAGCAAGAGGAGCTTGAGTTGTGTGCCATGCTCCATAAAGGTCTCTTCATGCAGGTTTTAGGTCAGTTCAGATTAAAAGTCATTTATTGGAATGTGAACCCTGGAAAGTTGTGTGGCCTCCAGAAGCATGTTGCCAGCAGAACTGCAGTTATATTAGAAACTGAGATTTTGCTTTTCCAATTTATCATAACAGACAGTTGCTAGATGCCTGAAACAAACTTTGTTTGTACTGTTATTTCCACTTGTACATCTATCAAAAAAAGCACAAAGTTGTCTCCTATAAAACTAAGCTAACATTATGTATGAATACATATACAGAGTTCAAAGGTATTTAGTTTCACAGCAGACAGCAAGCTTACACTACAGACAAAAGACAAACAGAAGACACAATCTTATCCTTGTAGCTATCATTTTTCTTCACAACTATCTCAAAATCAGGTGTTGGACTGAAGGAGAAAGCTCCTTCCAATTGCTTTCCCCCAGAAACTTTCCTACAATTTGTGAGATATAGAAGTTCCAGCTGTTATAATAGTAATACCACAGTATACATTTGGCCACTGAAGACAGATCTCAACACTGAAAAAGTAGTTCAGGTGTTTAACTGCAGAACAATGAAAACACCTCCATAAGTGCTAAACATAAGTAGTGGTTATAAGAATGGGGTTTTTCCACTTCAACACCACATAATGCCCTGTTACCCTGACCTGAGTCACTGATGACAACCCATATGCTCAATTAAAGAGACTTGGTAGACTCCCCATCACCCTTAAAATTCTAGCCCCTGCTTCCAAAACTGCATGACTTTTGTCCTACAGAGCTCTCCTGGTAAGACACACACATGAGGTGAGCACAAGGGTTTGGCAATCGAAGACAAATCCCTCCTGGCCAAGAGCCTCCACTGCTCTGCAGCCAGGCTCCTTCTGCGCTCTGCATTTGCTCCTGTGATTCACTCTCCTGTTTACACAATGACCCATGATGGCCATAATCACCAGTTTCCCAAAGATCAAAGTATTCTTTTGGGGTACAGATGTGGGTTTGGTCTTCCTCACACCGAGTAGGGAAGCACCTCCTATCTCCCATTATTGGGGAAACCACTCTGACCACTGCTCTTGTGCAATAAGGTACTTCCCTTCCTTTCAGGCCCCAGTAGCCATCTGGATGAGAAGCAGCCTAGGGAATGAACCCTGAACAGATGGAAACATACAGTATTTCCTTCTTTCCTTCTCATGGTGCCCAAGACAGGTACATCACCAATGGAAAGTGAGAAACCTGCAAAGTTACACTTCCGAGACATCTTAACCCAAGGATGCTGTGATCCCATCCTCTCTTCTGTGTGCATTCACACAGTCCCTTCCCCCTGCTCGGCACTTAAATTAGTACTTATTTATACTACTGGTGAATCAGATAAAGAAAACAGCCCAAGAGAAAACTATTTAGTGCCAACTTTCTGCAAGTTTATCTTCCTACAATGCCTCACTGCAGGGTCAGAGACGCAGGACTGCATCAAATCCAACTTAGATCTACATCTACATCATTGTTACAGTCCAGAGCAGGAGCACACTTCTCAGTGAAGCTCCAAACCATCCTTATTTATTAAGCTTTAGTTCACAATGTAGAGCAGTCTCACAGCAAATAATCTGGATTTCTTTTTACTGAAACTAAACCAGATATGCAGCTCAGGAGCACTCTTAATGTATGCTAGTCTTTAATAGGCATTAAGTCCATGGGATGAGACTAGAACTACAATGACATACAAACGTCCCAAACATGCAATATGAATGTTGGGTCCCTAACACCAGCAGTTTCCCCTCTACAGATCCACTCGTCGTGCCCCTCACTGCTTGCCGCTTTGCACATTGCTGAAATCTGCCATGAAACCACATCCTAACAGACCGCATTAATAACGCACGGCCACTGGATTCCTGTCAACTCTGATGGAAGGGATGCAGTTCCAAGCTATTAAGACAATGAACAAGGAAAGAGTAAGTTTAACTAACGGACACCATGCAGTCTACACATATTTTACAGGACAGTTCACCACAGCCTTCAATAAGTCAATAGTTTTAAGTCACACGATACAGAACAGCAGACACTTAACCGAGCTGCGCCATGCGGAGCCATCACATTCACACTCCACGTGGAGGACTTGCAAAACAGTTGCATCACGAGGACTACTGAAAAAGTGTTAAGTGTTACAAGTAAGATGTTCTGTCTTCACAGTAGCTCAAAAGGAGGCCAGGCACCTGCTGTATGGCCTCGGAAATAGCAGTGACACATAGCAGAGACATTTCTACCTGCGCCTACTCCCACGTGAGCCATACCAGTCATGCCAGCTCCAGTCCTGATAAACAGCTCTGTACCAAAGCAGTCACATTGCTCCTGAAGCTTTGATTCCGTATATGCCAGCCAAGCAAAATTCTGCTGCCACAAGGAAGGGATGGGGCAGAGGAGCTACTCTGCAGTTTAAGATAGTGCCGACCTTGTATTTCAAGTATTGACTTTAAGGTCTTGTTTTAAGCAAAGTGCCCTGAGCCATCAGGATTCTTTCAGTAGTTTCTAATAAAACAACATAATGCCAATGGAATTGAAAGATTTTCATGTTATTCTATGTACATTTTCTTTTAAGCATATACAGTTAACTCCCAATTTGCTGTAAGCTGATTATTCCAATAGTAGAATCATAAAATTGTTTTGGTTAGAAGGGACCTTAAAGATCATCTAGTTCCAACCCATTTGCCATGGGCAGGGACACCTTCCACTAGACCAGGTTGCTCAAAGCCCCATCCAACCTGGCCTTGAAGTAGATTATTTCAAAGACAGAGAACCTATATCTGTAGAATTTATCAGCTGAGCAAAAAAAACACATTGCTTTCAAGCACTAAAGACACCTTCAATAGAAACAAATACACACTGTTGGACCCAAGATGATTCTACATAAAACCAGCTCAGTTGTGTCCACCCAAACTCTGGGAGCACCACGAACACCCTGCTGCCACCCAGCAGGGACTCAATTTGGAACCCAACAGGATTTGCTCCATTTGAAGCAATAGCCTTCACTCGCTCCAACACACTCCCCATCTCAGAAGGCTCATTAGGTTTGATACAGCGTTAGATGAGCCGTGGCACGCAGCCACCACGCTGCAGGGTCAGACCAAATTCCCCAACAAGCCCTCTTTCCACTTGTCTGGCGTAAGAGCTCATCAGACAGAGCATGATGCCCACATGAGCTCGCATTCCTGCAGTGCTGTGCCAGGGCAGCTCAGGCTTCCAGCCCCAGACCCCCTTCCTCTACCAGATTAAAAAAAAAAATAAAAAAATTCATCTTAGAAGGGAATTTAAAAAAATAAAAGTCTTTCCAATAAAACAGCATAGCACTGATTATCAAGAAAATATATCATTCTTCTGGAACACAGTGGATCTTTTCTATCACAAGTTGCCACCAAAAAGGTGCTGGATATATGTCATGGTTTACAAGATCAATTAGAAACTTAGTGAGTCCTCTCCAGTGCTTACAGTAAGGGTATTTCAAACTGGTATAAAGATAGCTTTTAGAGAAAAAAAAAAAAAAAAGTCAGAATAAACATACACCAGGGGGAGGGAAAACAAAAACACAACACCCAAAAAAGACACCAAAACAACTTTCAAACATATTGTTTAAGTCTCACAATATCCAATATCTCATTTGGGCCTTTGCTTGCCTAAACTTCAGCATCAGCAGTCCACCTACTGTCAGCTTCCCGTTTTGATTAAATACTGTGAACTTCAAGGGAAAAAATTACCATTGGACAAGGGGAAGGAACAAACTGGAATAAAAGGTAGCACCGTTATTTCCCTGAAGTATAGGGTCCTACCACATTTTATACTTTTTAATGATAATGGAGACCTTATTGCATCTTTTCAATATATAAAGTGGGATCATAAGAGAGATGGAGAATTTTTACCAAGGTCTGTAGTGACAGGAAAAGGGGCAAAAGTTTTAAACTGAAAGATGGTAGATTTAGATTGGACATAAGGAAGAAATTCTTTGTGATGCAGGCAGTGAGACACCGGAATAGGTTGCCCAGAGAAGCTGTGGAGGCCCCATCCCTGGAAGTGTTCAAGGCCCGGCTGGATGGGGCTTGGAGCAACCTGGTCTAGTGGGAGGTGTCCCTGCCCATGACAGGGGAGTTGGACTGGATGACCTTTAAAGGTCCCTTCCAACCCAAACCATTCTATGATTCAGACACAAAAATCTTTTAATGAGACTCTACCTAGGTGTTAGATATACCATACAAATAAAAGAACATATGAGTAACTGGTTTCAGCACGTTCGTTTCAGAGACATCCTGTAACTTTCACAGACTTCTTGCGATCCAGAAGATCTGTCAGATCCCTCATTAAAGTTTCTCACACTTTTGATTTTACATCTACAGCTGATAGGCAACTCTGCAGAAGTTGGCCAAACTGAAATTAATTTCAGCCACTGAACACTTCTCCCAAAAATACCTTCTGGTTGCTATGCCACTGACATCCCAATCATGAACTCTCAGCCAGTACAAAACCCCAGCCAGCTCCAGTCGCTGTTAAAGTCAGTGATAAGGCAATTTGAGCAAAGTTTCGGTTTTTTCTTTTGTGTTTTTTTTTTCTTTCCATCCTGCAGTATCTGCTATTTTTCCTTACTCCTTTTGCAACTTGCTCTATGCTGCATCACGCCTTTCCAGCACAAACATTTTCTGCTCAGAGCAACAATCCCTCTACATCAATAGCTTGCCTAAAAAATAGAAAATAAAAACAAAAATAGCCGTCTACCCATGAGACAGTTGAAAGCCAGGAGCCTTGGTGTTGTCAGCACATAACTCGTCCATCTGGAAGCCGCCCTGGATCTGCCTGGCATTTTTAGATTGGGCAAGTCAATGGTGCATTCTCCAAGAAATGACTCACCACACATTTTTAATAAAAGATTATGTTTCATTTTACAGCCCAGTAAGAATGGCTGAAATAATTACGAAAATGAACAATTGAAAACTGTAAAAAAAATGTGCACTTTTCTTCCCAAACTAATTCAAGTAATGAGAAACTCATTGCACTCTAACAGCAACCATCTCAAACTTCTCAAGCTGGCTCTGCTACAATTAGCGAGACACTCTGTGAAGGAAATTAAACAGTATAGCAGAAATTCTGCCCAGCAGCCTGCCCTGAAGCATTAAAGATGCAAACCACACATGCCTCATTTTCCTGCTCCAGGCTCCCGTAATTTTCTAGAGCGCATTCTAGTGCTTACCACTGTGTATGACAGAACACACTTAAAAAATTAAAGTTTGTCAATTTTCACTTCCCTAAAGCAAATCATTTCCACACATACCCTCATAATTCTACAACTATATCCTGTAGATGGTAAGTCATCATTACCAGCCAGCTGTGAAAAGCATTTTAGTCATACACTCCTCACTGCACATACATTAAACCAACCCTAGAGGAAGCATCTGATCATGTCTTTTCCAACATTATCAGAAATACTGGTCTTAGAAGTCAGTCACAAACTTAATAAATGTTATATCCCCACGCTTCTATGAGCGGGGATTGCCAGACTCATCCCTTCATAGCAAGAGAAGACATGAAGCAGGAAGTATTAGAGTAAAATCTCTGCCACCTACAGGAATTTGATACTACCTTGTAAGGACAGAAGAGGTCAAAAATGTTTCACCTGGGAAGTTACGTTAAGCAGAAAGTGATGTTTTATGCTACGTGCTATTTCCTTCAGTCTGAGCAGAGCTCACTGGAAGAAACCAGCCTGGAAACGAGAGGTGACACTTGCAGGAAAGGTAGCAAATGTCTTCACAAGCAAAAGTGAAAAACTGCTATTAATTTAATATGCAGAGAAAACCTAGGATCTCAAGAGGGTACAGGGGAATGTACTTTAAAAAACACACACCACGTTTTCTTAAGTCATGACTCAGACACTGTTCCATATATAGATTTACGCCTCTTCCTCTGTTCCTTCTCTTAAATTAATTTTATAACATCTATTTGGCAAAACATTCAAGGTGAGTTGCAAAACACCAAATTACAAAAGCTGCTATACTAAAGCCACGCCAAAAAGCTCTGAAGAACAAAAGGATCATACCTCATTTAGATTTAGTTCAAACTCAAAGCACCAAATAAACAGTAAAAGTACCACAGGGTCAATACCGTATTTATCTAGTGGAAGTTTTAAGGGAAAAACCTATAATTAGCTCACAAAAAATACACTTGAAGCTGAAGATTCTGTTTCTTATCTTAGTTAGAATTCTACTAATAAAGTCATCTCCCCCCCCCCCCCCCAAAAAAACCAACTGTATTTGAATTTTATAAAAGTTTCTTTCCTGTATTATCAGGACCCCATGTTACTACAAAAGCTTCAGCTCCTCCTGCAGATTTTTTTCAGAACTCTTCTAGCCAAAAAAGACAGCATGATCATAACTCCAGGTTACGAATTCATGAGCTACAAAAACATGAAAGTCTCTGAAAGCCTTTTGGGTTTAAACCAAAAGAAAACTCCTTTCACGCTCTAAAAAAAACCCGCAAAAATGCTTTGATACACGGCCTACAATTTGGCACATATCTAATTCAGAATGACAATTAGTATTTCTGCAAACATGGCAAGAATCTGTCTTTGAAATAAATTTATGGAAACTTAAAAGCATCATTCGGAGCATGCACAAAGTGTTCCCTTCATCTTTAAAAACAGGCATGATGCAACAGTCTGAATGGTCGCAGATTGGGATCTTACAAAAACCACAAAATATGCTTAGCATTAAACCAGGGACAAGTGTTCCTATCTGACTTCATGCTGTCAGGATGGTCCATGCTAATTATGGCATTAATAAAGTTAATTCACTTTTTAGCATGGACATTTTAGTCAATACAAAAACTGAACTGTTGATTGAAAAGCACAGAGAGAAATCCTGATGCAATGGATTTTTACAAAAGCAAGTCAAAACCGCAAATGCTCAAGGGCACCCTACAGTCTCAGATAGTTTTAAAGGAGATAAAATTGCTTCATTAGCTCGATTATGTTCTAAAAGTTAGGAGGTCAAGTCCTTTAAACATCCATTTGTAACTTGAATTTAGAAGGACTTAAGTGTGTCTTCTTAAGACCATGATTTAAACCTGCATGGTTTGCAATACTTACAATCACAGAAAAACAAGGTTTGACAGGACCTCTGGAGGGGGCTTACTACAAACCGGTCAGAGCAAGGCTAACCTCAAAGTCAAATCAGGTCACTCAAGGCATTGTCCAGCTAAGTTTTGAAAGTCTTCAAAGGATGGAGAAAAAACAGCCACGCTGGGCACCTTTTCTGGTGCTCAATCCTCATAGTAATTTTTCCCCGTTATATTAAATAGGAATTGTCATTGTCCTAACTTGCAGCCATTGATTTTTGGTTTTTCACCGTGCTTCCGAGATGAGTATAGCTTTCTCTTCCCCAGGCTAGACCAACTTCTTGCACACTGTATGCGCTAACCTCCTAACCACACTCAACTCTCGAGTTTGTTGGCATCGCCCTCGCATTTGAGGGGAAAGAAAAGCAAAACCAGACACGGTATTTTAAAGACAGTCTCGTTAGTGCCAGGTAGCGGGGAAAAACCAATCCCCATGAACTGCTCGCTACTGCTCTGCTTATGCCATCTGGTAGACAGCAAGGTTGTTCCCTCCTAGATACTGGATTATGCATTTGTCTTTTTGGAACTGCAGGAGGTTCCTGCTGGCCCATTCCCCCAGTACTGCATCAGCCATCACCACCTCATTCACTGCGCCTTTTTTTAGGTACCTGAACACAATCTTGAGCACTTGAAGAAACCAGGCTTGCATGAGCATCCCTATCAGCCTATCCTCCTGCTTCACTCCCAATAATTCTTCCCCAGTACACCCATTTGGTTGAAACATGCCAGAAAAATAGCATCTCAAAAATAAGAGCTGTACTTTTTTTTTTTTTTTGCTTCCAGAGTCAGCACTGGAGCACCCAAATCACAGTCCTCCCTGAGGAAAAGACTTCACGACTGCCCCAACACTCCTCTTAACCTGATGGTTGGCTACTCACCAAATATGCAGCTTGGAAGCAGCTACAGCATGTGCTGTGTCTTGCACAGCTAATTGATAGTAACGCAGAACGATCGGTATTTGAAGAATTTGGGGAGGGAGCAGAGGCATTACAGGAGGTTATGAAAAGCTGTCTGGGGCAAGGGATACCAGTCACTGCGGTCAGGAGACAGAACACCCGAACGCAAGTTCACAGAAAGCCAACCTTCACCTCCACCGTTCTCAACACATTCGCTTGAAGTAGTAGTTTGGATTTCAAAAACACAAAGAAAATCCTTTTGACTGTCCCCACATAGTTCACAATTACCAGGCACAACCCTGGTGACCCAATTACA
>VUYV01000756.1:47452-89231 GCA_008711295.1 Anarhynchus alexandrinus | reverse complement strand
GCCCGCTCCCGGCGCTGCGCCCTCCTCCTCCTCCTCCTCCTCCTCCTCCTCCTCCTCCTCCTCCTCCTCCTCCTCCGCTTCCCCGTGCCCCACGCCGGTGTTCTGCCGTGCCTCCCGCCCGCCCCGCAGTCGCTTCTCCTCAGGCCCTCCTGAAGAGACACCACCCCCCCGCCCCGCCTCAGAGGGGCCGTGGCCCCTTCCCCTTCCGACACGGGCCGGGGTCCCCGCCGGCAGCCCGAGCACCCACAGCTCCCCCGCGGGAAGGGGTTGCCTCACGGCCCCTCAGCAAAACCTCCGAAGCCCTCGGGGTGCCCCCCACGCATCCAGGGGCTTCCCCGCCGCCTCCCCCAGCAGCCTCCTGCCTCCAGCCCTTACCCAAAAACACCCTGGGGTAGTTTCGGGAAGCCCTTTTTTTGGGGGGGAGCAGAGAAGCCGTGAGATTTGGGGTGAGTTAGAGCTGCCGGGGCCGGGCCGTTCCTCCTGGCTGAAGGAGCGTGCCCAGGGAGGCCTGGGGAGGAAAGCGGGCAAATCCCCTCGGCCTTCCAGGCTGCCAACCTCGGGTGCGCGTGTGTGGGCTCATGCATCGTTCTTTGGAGAGTTTATAGGGTGCTTTCTATTTTAAGATGTGCTTAAGAAAGGAGGAAAGCGTTCAAAGCTATATCAGGCTGCCACTGTTTAAGTTTTTGTGGGAAACTCGGGAATGAGTGAAAACGACTACTTTAGAACTTAACCGATTTAAAGAAAAAACAGTGACCCTGAGGCCAAAGGGACAAGTAAACATGGTCTGGTTTTGATGAAAATCAGGGACTATAACGCAGCAGGGCTCTCTGAAATGAAAATATCCTGTCTTCCCTGCTGCAGACATCCTTTCATGAGTGGTTCAAAATGAGCCATTTCAGCCAAGCTCAGGACAAAATTAGCCTAAAAAGAATGTCAAGTATTTCCAGGAGTCAGCTTTTGCTTAGCATCTTTCTCATGGAATATAAGCAGAAAATGAATCAGATGATGAGTACAGAAGACAAATGTGAAGTCTAAGGCTGTAAACGAGCATATGCCATATTGTAGTATGGTATTTTACCGCCTTCACTGTACTTGGAGTCAGACTGTGCTTCCATTTCTTCCGACAGCAGAACTGAAAACATACAAGTGATAGTAAGAATTTCCTTGAAGCAAGTATAGTGTTTAACTCTGATAAATGGTCCTGTGATACTCCCCTTAAGAGGAGAATCTATTTTTTTATAAAAATACAACCTCTCCCCACCCCAGATTTACAATAGTTAATAGCAAGAGGAGATTTGGGACAGAAAGGAAACATCATCTTTAGAGTTTGAAGCCACTCCCAACAAAAATTCAGACAATAACTTCCATGAGGATGAATTATCCTCATCTGTCTTCTCTGTATTTTTTTCCCACTTCCTATGAAGAGTGGCATGCTAAAACAAAAAGGATAAAAGATGCGAGGAATTATAAATTTGATCCGATATAGCAATTTTTACCTTCATAAGCCCTGCCACAAGGCTAAGTATGCATTAACAAGAGTTGAGAAATAAAATACTCATAGTGTGCACCTTTATAGAGTGTCGAAGGAGCTCCATGTAGCCTTCCTTCAGGAAGCTGGTCTGAACTAGGGCAAAAACTCATTCCAGTTTATTTAAGCATCATTATTACCTTTGGATCAGCCCTAAGTGAATACTGATGGTGACCTTTGGCCTCTTCTTCAATCTAGAACATGCTGGAGAGCAAAATCCTGGTTCCCAAATCTTACACTATGGACTAGCAAGATACTGGCTTTCTGAAATTCTATTTTATTTTTACATGTCTTGATGTAAAAGCCAGCCAGGGCTGGCTCAAAACTTCAGAGCAGTCAGAGTACCAAAACCGAATTTTATTCAGAGCCCATCTGCTTTGATGATAGCGCACCAGCATCCAGCCAGTCCTGTGCTTTGGTCTCCGTCTCCTTTTCAGTACCAGTGAGGCAGAAATGGGATGGTTCCCGAGGGAGCCCCTGTGGCTGCTGAGCCCAAAAGTCTTTTTCTCTCTGGACGACTGGCTGCGATGCTGCTGAATCCATCATCTGCAGCCCCGTACAATATTCTGGTTTGTCCTTGTCTAAAGCTGGTCCTTCTTTGGGGCTTTGGTCCGTGAGTTACGTGGCGCTGAACAGTTGTGTCTGCCTCACGCTTCATTGAGTTTGACAAGACTTCGCTGCAGTGAGTTTTGCAAAAAAGCAAGAGTCCGCTCATGTGTGACTCAAAGCAGCATAAGGACCCATATTTAGCATTCTTATATGAGTTGGCAATTATAATACATATGAGGAAAATACATCTGTGCTTGGCTATTAACTATTATGGCTCAACCGTTAAGCCATGTGACTACTTCGTTTCTCTTCTATATGCTTTATGGCTGATGTCACGTGCTAAATGCTTATTTACCAATAAGTGCCTTCTAAATCACCTACAATGAGTTCCTTCCTCACTTTCCACTAATAAAAGCTGAAGACATTTAATTAGCCATTTTGACATGGATATTATGCAGTGATTGGTATTTATGCACTCCTTTGAAAATGCAGTCTTGCTGTTACATTGACTGATATACAGGGAACACTGGATCTTGCTTTTTATTAAGTAATTTCTTTCAGTTCAAGCAGAATGTAGAGCATCAATATTCTGACTCTATGGAATTACAAAAGTGCATATTTGCTTCTGAATATTTTCAAGTCCCGTTAGGTTCCCCAAAATAATGGTGATTATTTTCTCCCAAGGTGGAATTTGTTCAACACAAGTTTCAAAAATGAAAGATTAGCATTTTAAATGCCTTATGATTAAGCTTAATGGAATATCTGAATTTATTGTTTGCTTTTGAGAGAGGAAGAGTTGTGACATGTTCACAGATCAAGAAAATATTCACTATTGATGTCAGTAATGGCGGTCATTTTATTTTACAAGACAAATCATTGTATAGAACCTGGTATGTAGGTTTATAACATAAAATAAGAATGATACAATTTATCACCTCTGGAGATGCTTTTTTTCCTAGTAGTGCTACAGTGAACATTTCACTTGAACTTTTTGCCACTGTGGTAATCTTAAAATTACTCCGTTACTTCCAAATAAAGAAACCTAAACCCGGAACTTTCAAAACTTCTCCCCAGAGTGCAAAAAAAATAAAGGAACTGACTTTTTTTTCAAACAAAAATCGTGTGTCAGCTGTAACCAAGTTACAGTTTCATGCACATTTGAGTAGCACATGTACTGCAATAATTGTACATTTCCCTGGTTTGCTCCCAAACATTCCAGCTGAGTCAATTTTTCGTGCTTTTAATACTCTATTGCATTTTTCATGACAGCAACTTCTTGCCCAATAATACCCATAAAAATTGAGTGGAAGCATACAGCCTCTAGAACTAAGGGTTAAACAGTCTTGACTGTAAAATTTCACCTTTTGTTTTCAGTAGCAGTTCCTACTAGGTAACATAACATTACTAAAAAAACGACAGGTTTGTGTTTCAGAAGTTAAAAAATTATTTAGATGAGAAAACTCCCTCTGCTGGTTTGAAGAAGCAGCAGATAACTTTCATTTTAAAAAATACAAACTGTGGGAAAATATTCATTCAGCACACACAGTATTTTTGCCTTCACTGCATACTCAGTGGAGAGTCAATCTGCCTATTCCACAGAATGAGCCAGGCCTCTTTAAACAGGGGAAAAAAAAAATAAAGAAAGAAAATATAAAAACGCAGAGCAGTTGTTTTGTAAATAAAAACTGTATCAAAATGTAAGTTTTCAAGGAGGGTGGAAATTAAGCTTGCACGCTAACATTTAGTCTTATTATTTCTTATAACTGTTGGGAAGGGGGTGCAGTATTTTAAGAAGCAAAACCAACTTTTTCTTTCTTTTCTTCCTACCCCCTCTACAGACACTACATTATGTGACATCTTAGCAGCTGTGAGGGCTCTTAGAAAGGCTGGACCCTTTGCAACTACAGCACAGCTCCCTCCATCCAGGTAAAGAGCAACTCGTCATAGTCTTTCCTGCAGATTATTGCCAAAGCAGGATGAAATACTGTGTCATTACAGACAGCTGGTGATATTAAGGAATTTGGAGTGCTACTCTTCAGGCTATCGAAAGAACCTTGTGCAAGTGCCATATTTTTCAAACCATGGACTATGGATCAGTGGTGATCTATAAGAAGTCAGGAGCTGCTCTGCAACATTATCGAAAATGGCCTTGTAAACCAACTGCACTCGCATTCTCACACATCGAACGAGCAAGCAACCAAAATGAGGGAAATTATATGGACAGTGGAAATTTATCTTAATTTTATTTATCTTTAGCTGGAAATTGTTGTGGCAACACCACAAAAATGGTTTGTTGTTTATTGGTTAAGTTCTTGGTTGAAAAGGTTGAGGAACATCAGCCAGCAGAAACAAATTCCTCTGTCTTTCGTTTCAAATTTAACTACTCGACTTGTTTCCTCCATTATTATCAACTTCTTCAGTCAATCCCATTCTCTTCTCCATAATCAGTTCTAGCCTGATTTTTCCTCTCATTCCTTTGCTTCATGGCAAAAACTCCTATGCCTTACTCCGTTTTGCTGGGCTGAGCACAAAACAGGGAGCCAGGATAAGTTTCAGTTCTGTGGCCTCATTTTGTTCTATAAAAATACTTCCTTCAAATGTGATCTGATGTTGATTAAAATGTTTTTGTAGATAACATCTTGTCCAGTACTACATACTTTCAAAATCCTGAATGAAGTATTAGAAATGTCACTTCTGTTGCGCAAGTATGAAATAAAGGACTTGTAACTGTAGAATCTTGAAAGAAAAAATTGGGGAGTGTAACTGAAATTCAGGCTAAGCATAGACAAAAATTAATCATGTTTCTGCCATGAGGCCATTATAACAGTAATCTGAAAGAGCAGTTACCCTGATGGCCGCTATTACGTTTTTTCTTTGACATCACTTCTGAGGATTCAATTCGTTTATACTGGGTTATTACAACTAATGAATACAAAGCTGCAAACGGCAGGCAGTTTGTGGAGAGACTCCATCCGCATCATGCTGATAAAAACCATTTCACGTGGACATGTAGTCATTAACGGTATAACCATCTGTGTAACCAGACGTGTAGGCTCAAAGATACAGTATTTGATTTAAACACAGGAGAGCTTTCATCTCCACAGTTTGGTTGTAGTACATCACACTGTACTTAAGAAGCAGCAGAAAAAAGTGCAAACTGTTCTTTTCATTAGCATATTTATTTTTTTCTCTAATAAGCAACCACCTTCCTCTTTCCGTTTTAGGTACATTTTGCATTTTGCATTTGTATTAAGTCCCTTTGGCAGCCACTGTTTGGGATTTCCTTATATTAACATCTAGCACAAAGAAATCTCATCTTCAGGGTCCAATGGGCTAATGGTTTCCTTCGGCATCTGAATAAATCAACAGCTGTGGCCTTCGGCCATTTTGTCTTACCAAAATAAAAGTAATTGAAAAACTGCTTGTTGTTGTAACAGTTCTCACACCTGCTCTGAGAGGGGGATAAGAAGCCTTCACTCTGCAGAGACGACTTCACACGAAACATACAGTATTAGCAATGTAATTTTTCCCGTGCTCCATCGGTAACAGCAATGTAGTCCTAATTGCAATGAACGAAAGATATAAAGTTTGCTCAAAAGGTAGTAAGTTTTATTAAAGCATTTGATACATCATAGTTAATACTTGTATCACTGTAATGCCCACATGTTATATATATCAGGGTGCATTTCTGTGCCATAGGTAAGACGATGTTGTCAACTGAAAGTGCTTTTATATTCAAATGACGGTCACTGATACCTGTACAGCCCCTTTGTGCTCAGAGTGCGGTGCCAAAAGCAGCTGAGTCACTGCCACCACAATCGGAAAGTGTCACCCTGACACTGAACTTCTCTTTCTGGCTCTCTCGCTCTTGTGCTCATCTGATGGTATTACTCAGTCAGTTCAGCTTCCAAACCCAGCAGGAAACTTTTAAAGCGGGGAATCGTTAAGTCTTCAGAGCAGTTTGGGCTTGCAATTAAACTATGTTCAACTGTGATTTTTAAAATTCCAAATCAAGGCAGTCTATCACCAAGAAGACTGATCAGGTGCAGAAACTACACATATTGCTTGCACTCAGGTAACTATTTTGCATATGATTGTCTTGGGGTTTTTTTGTGGTTTTATTTTGGTGGGGTTTTTTAATGGAAGTACAGCAAAGCCACACCCTGCAAGCTCTAGGCCATGAAAACACAATATCCTCTGTAGTGATCTGCTACAGGGAGCCTTTTGGAGAAAGGGATGTGGAGTTACCTGTATGTTTACATTTTCCTGTGTTGATTTTTCTAAGCTGACAATGCAATGAGTAGTGTATTTTCATCAATATCGCAGTCTTCGATAGAGAGGTCAAGACAAAGGAGTGCAAACATACTTGTGTGTCACTTCATGCTGCAAGGTTAACACAGTGCCTCATCTCTCTTCATTCTCAAACAATGTAAGATTCATTAATTTTCTTGAAAGTGGCAGCCTTTTTGTGAGTGCTGTTCAGCTGCTTTTGAGTTTATAAATAGCATTCCCAAGGGGCAGTCTGTACATCTGTGGAATCGCCAGAGTTGACCAAATACCCACTGTTCAGAAAATTCTGTAATAAAATACTACTTCCCCTGATGATTACACACCCTCATGTTCAGTTACACTGCCTGAACTCTAGGATGTGTTGTTATAATCAGTAGGTGCTTTTGTAAGGGGTATAACTATATCCAGCAACCTACTAAATTTTACCAAAAAAAGTTAATTACCTGCATTTTTAGTTCTGAAAGTTATCAAGTGAATTACAGCTGACAAAGCCATTAGACATTACTGCAGAGAAAACAATGCCCAGAGCAAGAAAGGACATACAGTTCTCCCTCCCCATCTCCAGACAAACCAAACCCTATTAATTTTGTTTGTTAAAGAGTCAGAATTGCAATTGGATCTAATAAATATGAAATATTTTCAATTAGAAGGATTAGCTCTCATATTAGTACGGAACTTGTAACTGTGAAGGAAGGCCCCTTGGCAGAGCTTTGGTGGCTTTCAGTGGTTATTTTTTTGTTGTTGTCATGTAGAGTAAGAACTTAGATATTTATCTACATTCCTGCAGGCTTGTATATCCTCTCCCTTGGGGCATCGATGCCTGCTGCCAACAATGCACATCAGGTTTTCTAGAGAGACAGCAAGCTCAGCCTAACAACAGACCGAGCACTTCAGAAGCACCTGATTGCTTTATATTTCCCCTCCTAAGTAGTTAAAGTCTTGGGGATTATTCATTTTACCAGAGCATATTCCCACAAAACCAGCAGAAGATTAATTTTCTGTTTCACTTACTGGCTACAAGTGGAAATTTTGACTCTGTATTTCCTCTTTAACAGTTATCAACCTCTCAACCTGGAGAAGGACAAGAGGCTCCTATTCTGCTTTCAGAAACAATGAAGTTAGAGAAGCAAACAAGGTTGGATTTATGTCTTCACAAGTAAAATATTTTTCAGTTCCCATTTTAGATGGGACAGTGAACTGAGATTATTTCTGCTTTTCCCGATTAAGGTGCAAAGTATTGTTGGCTTTTTGTGTGCAGTCAGAGAAAAACACCACAAAAAAATTAATTGTACGGAGTAGTTTGTTGCATTGTTTGGACTCCCATTTGCCGACCAGAAGGTGCAGAGAAGGATGTGTGGCAGAAAAGGGGAATGTGCACCAGCCACAGTGTCTGAGTCACCAAAAGCGTATCACCAAATATACTCACAAACCTGAGCTTTTTTTCTAAGAGAGCAACATAAACTAATCAGCCGATTTGCGAGTTGATTACCCATAGATATGGGCATGGATAATTCATACCTGGCCTATCAAAAGTGGAATCCTTTAGCTGGCACCCTCCCAAAAACACCCACTCAGAGAACAGTTTGCAGACATGATGTTTTCTATTCTTTTTCACTTCTCCATCTGTGTTATTTCCAGCCCAGACTACTTGAAAGAAGGCTTGGCCCTTCACATCAAATTCCTTCCTTTTTAGAAATTCCAGTTTATAATTGTTCCAGAGCTCCTGCTGTACTCGGGAACTCCCAATGTCTCTTCATGACCTTTTGTCACAAACAAGAGTGAAAACAATAGTTTAGTTTAGATACACCAGTCTGCTAAAAGACTGTATTTTTTTCAGAGTGAGCTCTTAGAAAACAGGATCGGTCTGATAGAAGGACAGATGGCAACATAGGATTGGTCAGAGGCAATTTCCCGTCTCTGCCATTTTCTACCCCAATAAATCAGAGCTGTCTCATGGGAAATCAGAATTCCAAAACTTATTCTTGTTCCAATTTAAAATTACAGAAATTCTTGCAATAAACGTTCTGGAAAACATTTGTTTCTGAAAAAAAAAAAATATGTTTCAAACATCCTATGTTTTTCTTTCAGTGTTTATGTTTGTCTCATGACATGTCAGTAACAACTGGATTTAGGGAGTGCAGCTCTTTTACACAGTTCCTTGACATCCCAGCTGATCGCTCTGTGGTCTTTTCTTCTCAGTGCATGAAAAACCCAAGTGCCAAAACCCCAGTGTTTTTCATTCTTGCTGACTAGCTCTACTCCTGTGTTATACTGGAACATTTAGTTATTCTAGAGCTAGTGGTCAAAAGGGACACAGGAACACCCACACATGAAATCCACCCTTGTAACAATGTTCAGAAAAGTGTTAATGTCCACATGTAACTTTTAGAAAAGTGCAGCGTGGCACTTCGTGTGCTTATGTACCCAGCCATTTCAGTGACTGGCGGGAATATTCTTCTCAATTTTAACATAAACAGTGAAGAGAGGCTCGTTTCACCTGATTTCAGCTGCGTGCTTCAGCTACTCTGCTGGTGTGGATTCATTTGACAATCTGTGGAAAGGCAGAAGCAGGCACTGATAGGAAATAGTTCATCAGATCCTACAATAAGTGCCTCAAATATGATAAAATCCCTGGAAAGGTGCCAGCATCTCTCTGGTGGTTGTAGAGGGAAATCACACAACTAGCTTAGACTTTGATGACTAAAGTTGGATAAAGCGAATGCCATCATTAGAGCGGATGGGTACATACTCCTCTTGCAGCACCTCTGTATTATTTTTGCCTTTACCTTCTGCTATTAAAATGTTTTCCTTGCAAACAAAATCAACAGTGCATTTTGGACAATCTAGAGTCAGATTTAGTTCATGTTTCTGGAGATTGCTTCATATACCCAAAAGTGAGACAAGACCTAGACACAGCTGCTTAAAGAGGAAGTCTTGAAGTGGAAAGAAAGTAATAAAATACTGGCCTAATCCTACTATGCTCCTTCTATTTTTAAGCCTCAGTGCGAAAGACAGTAGTTCAAAGTGCAAAGTCCTGCACTGGTCCTGCAGTTAAGCTAATGGTGAGAAGTTACTTGTTCGAAAGGATAGCTGTTGAGAAGAAAAATCAGATTAGTGATTGGCTGTACCCACTAACATGATGCAGCCACAAAAATGACAGATACGGTTCCTTGGTTTATCAGGAGAGGTGTTTCCATTATATAGGGAAATGTTGATGCCTTCATTTAACTGCTAAGACCTACTCTTGAAAAATTAATGCAAAGACCACATTCAAGAAGAGTAAATCCAGCTTGGAATAGGTACAGAAAAGGGCCATTTGAACCACATTGGAGTGTGAGCAGTCTAAAAGAGGTTGTTTAATCTCACAAAACAAAGAGTGAGAAAGGAGGGATTTGCTCTCTGTAAATACATCCGTAGGCAGATCTGAGGGAGAGGAAATGACTAAAGCTTACAGCAGCACTGCTCAGAATCGATGGACACAACATGTCAGTGGATGTGCTTAGAGTGGAAATTAGAAAGGAAATATTACTGCAGAGCACAGCCATGATATTTGGGAACAACATTCACACAGGAGTTTGGAGAGAAGGGACATTAATGGTTCTCAGGATGAAGCTTGCTCATTTTATGTAATGGATTATTATTATGTGATTTGCTTTACTAGTAGGGAAAAAGACTTGATTACATTATTTCCTAAATTAATGTATGTACACACACACATACATATATAATGGATGTTTGTATGTATACATGCATGTGTTGTATGTATATACAGATATGTTTATTTTTTAGGCGTTCTGTGCTCAAGGGTCAAGTTATTATCATTCCGTGAGAAGCAGAGGGCACAGGCACCTATATACATTTGTAGGCTGATGCAGTGCTTTGTACGGGATGGACTTCACTATGACCATTTTGCCTTTGACAAATGAATCCAAATACTTAGGAGTGACTGCAATATAGCACGTAGATGCCAGAGCAAGCTTAGCATTACCAAATCTGAGTGCTAGTGGTGGCAGGATAAAGATCACAAGGAGCTAGGTAACTCTGCTCTCTCCAATGGGTTATTATAGTCCTACTTTTCACCCTATTCCTCTCCTTTTCAAGGACAGTCTTCAGACTGTCAGAAGGGCATCCTTAAAGAGACAGGCAGGTGGAGGTGCAGACCTGCAATAAGGAGGGCAGCTATCTCTCCTTCCCTAAAAGGAAAAAAAAAAAAAAAAGACTGAAATAAAGATCTGAAATCTTGTATCAGCTTTGGCTGGGCTCCCATGACATTAACCAGGTGAGTTACCACCCCAGCCCAGAAGAAATGCTTGAACAGTGCTATTTAACAGCTGCTGATTAACTTGTGTGGTCTAGCAGCAAAGTGATAGGTGTCATACAGAAGCCAGACACTTGAACTATCACCATTTGTGCAAGCTGGTGGCCTGGAGTATCTGTTTCTGCGGGGCTGCCAATCCAGCGTCTGTCACAAGCGTCTAGTTCACAGTGAGGAAACAAAGGGAAGTCCCAGTGACACATCTTCCAGCTGCAGTCCCAAAGCAGTGTCATAGGAGGGCAATAGAATGCTTCTTCTGCAATGAAAGTGTGGGTATTATTACAAGGCACATAAAATATGCACAGGGTTGAATTTTACCTCTACCAAAGGCAGCAAACAGACACCAAATGTGTCTAATTGAAGGAAGCTCTGGAGTTTTGGTCTACAAGATCCTTGAGGAAAGCTGTAGTAGGATAAGTGTCATGGCTGTATGTGGTAACAGCATTGTAACTTCCATTAGAAATGATGATGCATGAGATGTAGTAATCTTATTCTTCTGTGCTCCCAGGCTGTAGTTGCATGGAGGGAGACAGAAAAAAACAACAGCCGTGATGTCATTTCACATGCTACCTTCTTGTCTTAGAACAGGAGAAGATCCTTATTCCTTCCATTTATTTTTGTAAGTACAACAGCTCTGCCCTATGCAGTCCTTCGTCTCCTACTCATCTACTTTGTCTCCTTCTATGTGTATCTGTTTGGTTTTTTTTTAAAACAGAGCTTATCCTCCCTTGGCCCATACCACATTCCTCCTCCTCCTCACCTCCACACACACTATTTGTTTTTGTTTAAATTGTCTATCCGTTTTATTTAGTTCTGTAAAACCATTTGCAAAAGAGATGGTATTTAATCCACAGGTTTGTTACATTTACCTTGCCTATTTGTAGGGGATACTGACAATCTTCTTTGTAATAGTCTTTAAGATGGTACTTGTTTTTGGAGGAACTGCTATATACCTGTTGCCTTAAAAACCCTCTCAAGTCATTTCCCCAAAGAGGTTATAACAGTCACGAATATATTTTAGTTGCCTCTATTTTTGACTGCCTAACTGGTTATTTTATAAATCACCTGGTTTTCATATAGAAACTTCTGTAGCAGATTTCAGATAGTCCGGACACCAGAGCCCAGTCTGACCAAAGCAGGAGAGGGACAATACCAGAGCAGAAAAATAGAAAGTCCATGGCTTGGGAAGGCAAAGGAGCTCCAGGCACAGAGGTAAACCTGAGAGAAGACGAAAAGACAGGAGCCTGAGGTCAGAGGGAGGAGAAGGCTGATAAGGCGTTGTAGCAGATAGAGCAAACAGAGGCCAAGCAAACAAATGCCTTTTCCAGGAAATGAGCACAAGTGTTCAAGAGGAAACTTACCTCATACATAGTCTTTGTATTAGCTAGATCTGACCTCTGCCTCTGAGCCGTAAGCCTGGTGGTCGAGGTCTAAAGGAGAAGGGGAAACCCATCCAGAAAGCTTTAAAGGGTTGGCAGCCTGGAAGGAGGGAGCAAACAGCTGGAGTCTGGGAGCAGGGAAGGGACCTAGGGGAATGGATTCACGGGCGTGTTTGAGGCAGGCATCTGAAAGATGTTGGGTTTTCATTTAAGCTTTTCATATTTGGAGCACTTCTGTTAAAAACAAACAAACAAACAAACAAAAAACAACAACAACAAAACTAAATCCCCAAGCATGTGAAAGCAGAGGAAATTACACAGTTACTATAACACAAGAAAAACCTGAGCCAATCAACCAAGCCAAAACAGGCCTAGAGTGACTGGTCTGTCTGATCTTTCACATAGCTTGTAGCTTCAGGGCATGAAAGTACCTAATTCAAAAAAGAGAGAGAAGGAACCATAGTTAAGAGGATCCTTTGGGGAAACTGGGTCTTGGGGTAGAAACAACTGAAGAAGAGTAATAATGGTCAAGAAGGGACAGCTTGCTACAAGAGCCAGAAGAGCGCAGGAGCTTGGGTTGGCTGAAGGGCAGTTCAGACTTGAGGCATCAGGTTCTTTTATCCTGGGAGGGAGTCGGGGCTCATGGGCTGCCAGTGGGGTGTTAGCCCTGGAGACACAGACCAGCCTGCAGTTTGCTTGCCATGAAATTATAGAGGAAGACTTCAAATTGGTTTACTTCGTTTATTGTTATCTAGTGGGAGGTGTCCCTGCCTGTGGCAGGGGGGTTGGAACTCGATGATCTTCAGGGTCCTTTCCAACCTAAACCATTCTATGATTCTATGATTGTTTGACTTTGGGAAAAGTGCACCCGGTCATTACGTGCTATTCTGTTTATCTTTTCTTCTCCACCTTCAATAAGCTGCTATCATTTTAAACACTGTGATTCATTATTGTGATGGGAAAGTAAATTTTCCCAGGTGTCTGGGCTGGGGCTCAAACCAATCTTCACAACAGACCTTCAGAGATAATCGAAGTCAGCCCTTATGGCTGCCAACCAGGGCCTTCCAGAAGTACTGCAGAAAAGCCAATAGTACTTTTATGATTTACTTGGCTGTTGGCAAAAGGCTGCAGCTGTGCTGAGCGCTGTGAAAGCAACACCTGTCCTTAAAAAACTTTGAGTCTGAATTGTGGGAAATGACATGGGGCCACAATTCTGCCAAGGACCAAACATTATTCCAAGAAGTACAAGAAAACAGTGCTAATTCAGCCCAGGTAGAGAACCGGAAGGACTTAATGAACCAAGAAGGATCCAGCCACAGGCAGGTTTTAGAAAAGCAGAGTTTAGCGCAGCGGGATCTGGAGGCTGTAGGTTTCTCCTTCAAAATATAAACCACAGCCTCAGAGTGTAGTTCTTCTTGCAAAATCTAGTAACATTATTTCCCTACGACAGTGTATCGTTGTTTTTTTCTGACAAAGCTTCTTTTGTGTCCCTGTGTTTTTTTCTACAACAGATATTTATAGAAATTGTAGTCGCAAAGCTGCCAAAAGCACTTCCTGTAAATTACATAATGTGTCTGTCTCCCTTCCAGTGTCACGAGGACCTATTCAGAAGCTTCGCATTACTTTTGAGACCTTTATTTGACAAGATAGAAGAGCTCTGACTGTTGCCATACGCTATACATGTGCTCAGAGAAAACACTGCCGACAGGAGAGGACTGAGGCAGACAGTAGCAGGCAGAGAGTAACTGGAATAGTGACCGAGTGGTTCAGTTGTCAAGGGTGGGTTTTTTGTTGTTGTTTGTTTTTTTTCAGATCTTTAAAATGTTTTCTTAAGCAGATTTTTCTTCTGAAGATGCTTAATCAGATTCACCAGCATACCCTGTGTTGTGCTGTTGACTTCTCCCAGGGCAGAAGTGCCTGTGGCTGTAGCCTCCCTTTAGTATTTATCAAAACGGTGTATGCTCCCACCTCGCCCAGTATTTTCACGGTAAAGCAGCTGTGCAGTTTTGCCATTTAGATCTGGGCTATGTTCACCTTTGGTTCAACCTTATGGTTGAGAAGGCCCTGGTGTATTCCCGTCAAAATTAGATAGTTTAGAATACACAACATTCTGAAATAAAGCTAATTTGCCTGGGTTCATTTTATATCCAACCGAGCATAAAATGCTTGATTATAGTGTTCAAGAACAAAATATGAGATTAAAGATTTGATGTAATCTGCATTGTAGTTAGTAAGAAAACATCCACTTATTTTAGTGGGAATGTGTTTTTGGGCCTAAACGTGAAAGTTGTCTGGAGTTCAAAGGAAAAAGATCCAAGGAACAAGTATAAAAAATGTGGAGAGCACGTTATGTAGTAAACAATCCCATGAGCTCACGCTGTGCCCTTTCTTTGCCTGCCTTTGATGTTGGAGCTCCCATTTTATTCATACAGACTTGGTCCTGCTGCCTTTGAATATAGCGGGAAGACCTCTCATTGACTTCGTGCAAGAACTGGCTTTATATTCTTACGTAGGTTTTTGGAGCAACAAAGCAGTTTTGTACTTTTGTTGTGTGGTAGGATCCCAAGAGCGGAGGCAGAAAGCAGAACCAGGGCTGTATTACTCGCACTGGCTTTCTGCTCCAGGCAGGCCCAGGGGCAGGAGGAGAGCTTCACCCCTGTTTTCCATCTGCTGTCCTTTTTCCTCTTCCCACCAAAACGCCAAAGCAGACAAGAGCAATGGCACATAAAGAGATCAGCGGGGGTCCAAGCAGGGGAAGGAGCAAAGGAAGGGTGGAGGGAGAGGGCTGTAGGGGTTGATATAGAATCATAGAATGATTTGGGTTGGAAGGAACCTTTAAAGGCCATCTAGTCCAGTCCCTCCTGCAATTAGCAGGATCATCCTCAACTAGATCAGGTTGCTCAGAGCCCTGTCCAACCTGACCTTGAATGTTTAAGAGTGGCGGCAGAGAGGAGGTGGCTGTAACCCCTCCCGCACTCTGTTAGCCTGCAGCCTCCTCTGTCTGGTCCTGCATCCCCTTCAGGAGACCAGGGCATCTGCAGAGGGCTCATGAAAGAGAGAGGGGAACCCCACACAGGCCCAGATCAGACTGATGCACAGGTTTAGCAGTGTTGCAGCGTACAGTAATAGCACATTTTTGAGGGGGAAGGAGATACCACTTCACAAAATTCAAGCGCTATCACCCATTGCGGGTATCAGGCAGCATCCTGCCACGTCCCAAAGGTGTGGGATTACTTCTTGTGCACATAGCCATGAACACAAGATGTGTGACATGCTACCTACATTTCATAATTGCTAGAGAAGGAATTTGACAATGTGCTTCCCCCAGGAAAGGAAGGAAAAATAACTGCAGCCTGGAAAAAAATGGAAATAATTTACCTTGTCCAGCTTACCTGCTCCTCACCGCTCTTATATTCAGAAAAGAACAACTTCCCTTGAATTTGACTCTGCCTGTGACAGACTCCTGCCAGCAGCCAGTTGCAATGGTGGCCTCCACCAAATGAGCAATCACTGTCCTAAGAGCCTGGGGCAACGATTAACCGAGGACAAAATCCTGCTGAGGCCACTCACAAAAGCAGACTAAGTGAGGTTGGCCCTAGTCTGCACAGCTCGTTTTTGATTAAGATTTACAGTGCTATAGCAAGGATTAGAAAGTGCCAGTGGAGGCCAGCACGTCCCAGCCCTGGCGTGGCTGCCACCAGTCGTTGTCCCACCAGACTTAGGAAGTTCCTGGCTGCAGAGCGAGCAGGAGCACAGAGGGATGGAGACCGGCAGCGGAGGGCACTCAGTGGGAGGGGAGCAGAGGGGCTGTGAGCATTACACAGCTCATTAGGGCTTTGGGACTTTCTGGCAACATCACACACTTCTAATTTAATTTGGAATCGAGGTGATTTCCCAACACAATTTTTTGCTCTTGAAACCTCTCCCTTAACTCCTCTTTTGTGAATTCATTAACAAATTAGGGTATTTTCTGTAGCAGATGAAGCAACTTGCATTCACAACTGCACAACATGGTTTAAAAATAGTAACAAGAAATTTGATAGTTTAAATACAGGGTGTCTACTTGGAGAATAAACATGTCTCCAGTGTTAGCTCAGCTTTTAAAACAAACTAATAATTGCTTCCAGAGATAAAATATTTGCAAGCTATTATTACAACACTCTCTCATTAAAGGGAAGGAAACAGCTGTCTCTTTGGAGCAGGCAGACAGCAACAGAGAAAGTTGTGCTCCATAATTAGGCTTCAAGAACTGTCAGGTACCTGTACCTCTGACAGCTCAACATTAAAACCATATCAGCAGAGCATTCATCCATGCCTTTGTTTCCCAAGCCACCCAAAAGAGGTTGTGAATTTGTTAATTAATTTCTGAGAAACACCACGGTTCTGTCTCTGAAAGCAAATAGCCCAGGGAGATGTAAATTGTCTTGAACAGAGGACACAAGCCTGCAAATGATTTAAGGGTTTGAATATTGTGTGTTCTTCAAAAGCAGTGGAAGGGGAGGGACTGTGTCAGCTAGCTCATGTCCTTACACAGAGACGTGTTTTTTCTTGAAAGTGGCTGTTTCACTTCAAAGCGTCTGATCCTGCAGCTGCTAAAACTGACAGCCACTGGAGCTGCTTCTTCACGCCAGGGCGGCTTGGATTGGGGACTCTCTGAAGATGATAGAGGTAACACATTGCTTTCTAGAGATTTCTTTAGGGTTATGCAATACAACATAACCACTGACTCCTGTTGCCTACAGAAACATCCCTCGTACACAGCAGTGTTTCTGATCACGGTTTTAGTTCAGCTTCTCCTGTTCTCGACAAAATTTGGAACAATTTTGCACTAAAAATAGCCTGACAGGAAAAAATAACCAAAACAAAGAACTCAAGCAAGGTCATAAATCTACATTGTTTCCGTCCCAAGGGATAATAGTATTGTGATATGGCAATAGGCCACAGCATTAAATTGTCCCATATCTACACTGCACACATGCCGCATCAGAGCGGCACATTTCTGTTCACAGAACAGATCTAAAATCACACAATCGCACAATCTAAAATTAACTCCCAGGACCTCCAGGCCAGAGCAAGCTCAGTTCAAATCATGATGTTTAAAAAATGAAGAGCCTCACTAGGACTGAGGAGGACATCTGAAGTATGCAGCCTGCTTCTGAGCTTTTAGTGTTTTCAGTGTGAACCTGGTGCATGTGAATCCCAGGATTACTCACATGTTTTACAGTAAATGCTTGTCTGGATTAAACCTCTCTGGACCTAATTTTTGGCCAAGGGCTACTTAGAATTTAGAAATTAGGCAACCCTTGGCAGGGCTGATTCTCTCTGCCTGTGTAACATACACTACAATGTTGTGTTCCCCTGTACACAGCCGAAAGCAATGCCTGCCTTTTGTAAGAACCCCAATGCCCAGATCTCTGGCTTGGGAGGGAGACTTTGTATTCCAGGTGCAGCTTTTTCCTGAAATTCTTTGAATTCCCACCTTACCATATGCTAATTAACTAGACCACATCAGCAGAGACTCCTCCTCCGCTTCTCTTAAGGTAAGGCCCTTATGGGCCCATAAACATACACTGTATGCAACTGAAACACTTTTTCTCACTGGGGGCTCCCTATTTGGGACTGGGGAGCCTTAGGGAACTGCCTGCTGGCTTTTGATGTGAATCTATAAACCCACCATTTGGCAAAGAGCAAAGAGAAACCTTTGGGAAGTTCTTAGTCTCGTCGTGAGCGTCCTGCTGGTGGTTACCATCCCGGCGTTGATCTGGAAACTTCCCCTTTTAGCACATGGAGAGTTTGGGCATTGTGAACTGGGCTCCCCAGTTCAAGAAAGATAGGGAACTACTGGAGAGAGTCCAGTGGAGGGCTACCAAGATGATCAAGGGAATGGAGCTCCTCTGTTACGAGGACAAGCTGAGAGACCTGGGCCTGTTTAGCCTGGAGAAGAGAAGACTGAGAGGGGATCTCATCAATGCTTATAAATATCTAAAGGGTGGGTGTCAAAAAGTGGGGCCAGACCCTTTTCAGTGGTGCCCAGTGACAGGACAAGGGGCAACGGGCACAAACTAGAACACAGGAAATTCTGTCTCAACATGAGGAAAAACTTTACTTTGAGGGTGGCAGAGCACTGGAACAGGCTGCCCAGAGAGTGTGGAGTCTCCTTCCCCAGAGAGATTCAAAACCTGCCTGGATGCGTTCCTGTCCAGCCTGCTCTAGGTGAACCTGCTTTGGCAGGGGGTTTGGACTAGATGATCTCTGAAGGTCACTTTCAACCCCTACTATGCTGTGATGCTGTGATTCTGTGAATTCTGCTCCTGAAGCATCAGTTGCTGCCACTACTCTACAGATCTGTCTAGGAACATGCTGTGGAAATCAGGCCAAGATCTTTAGATTCCCAAACTACTACCTTACCCCTATATCTGCCCTTCTATCCTCTTGTGTGAGGTTCAAAGAAAAGAGCTTTTCCACAGATGGTGGAATGCTTGTAGGAAGATATTCTTCTACCAGGAGCAATACAGTATGGTTACCCTGGTTCTGTACCACTCTATTATTCAGAAGGAGCCTCTGTACAGAGGAAGGAAGTTTTAAAATGATTATCTGCAAGGAATTCCAACAATTGGAACTCATGATCCGCGGGGATTACTTGTAGTTTGTTGTGGCCCTGGTCTCAGTTGTCCTCTTAAAGAGGAAGCTCAGTGACTCACTGTTTGAGGTATAACATAATGATTTTTGCCAGATCAACTTCCAACAAAAGAGAGCATTTAGTGTAAACAAATCAGTTATTGTAGAACAGGTCCTTGACTGGTTTGCAGGACAGTTTATTACACTGAAAGCAAGCTGGAACAGTTCAGTCACTTGGGACTTCAAAACGTTAGTGCAAGTGTAATTTCTGTACTTGAAGCTGATTATTTCGTGTTCCTTCACAGTATACAGGAAGAACAGTTCTTTTCCTCTTTTCAGAAGTCTTTTTGTGTATATAAAGGTTGTTATCACCTTCCCCGTCTGTTCTCTTTTCTAGAATTGTCTAGAATTTTCTAGAATTGGATGAATTGTCTATATCTTTTCTGAAGTGTTTTTCCCAAACCAAGCACACTTATTCCATCTGCAGCCTTAGCAGTGCTACCCAGACTGGAAAGATTATTTCAACATCTTACATGCCATGCATAGACTCGTTGAACAAACTGATTCTTTACAAATCTGCCTTGGCTGTTATTAATTAGATGTTTTCTGCATTTTGCAAGCACTGTTTCGATATTTTTTCAGAAAATGCAGTCAGGCTGATTAGCGACAGTTTCTGTGTACCTCCCTTCCTTCTTTTTTGAAAGTATTCACCACTCTTCTCCAGTTCCCTGGAACCTCATCTGTCCTCACCGCCTTCTCAAGGATGCTCACTAACATCTCATCCTGCTTACACCGGCTACTTAAGCATTTTAAATAAACTTCCTTTTTCTTAAGTGAGGAAAAAAGGCATTAAACCTATCACCCATTATTATTTCTCTCTTCCTATCACATGTTGGACTAACTCATATTTCATATCTTTGGAGAATGTCCTCGTGTTATTCTTCATTCCATTTCTTTGTTGTGTCTTATACTGCTCTTCATTTTTGTCCCTAGGATTATGCTAGTCATAGGAATTCAACCAGTATCTACATTGTGCCAAAATCCTTTTGATACAGGACTTCTGTCACATAGTGCAGTAGCTTAGCTTTGGTCAAGCTATTTGGTAAGCAAATACCATTTAAGCAAAATACCACAGACTTTTTGCAATTATATCACTTCTATATTTTTATCCCAGGGGACAACTAGTCCTGTTCCCCTTGAGCTCCTGATGAAACTCCTCCTTACCTCCAGGGAGGTGAAAGTGTTATCCTGAACCTCAGTAAAATAAGACGTGAGCGTTTCTCTCTCACACAATAAAATCACTATTTCAATGTGTGCAAAGTCAGCAGGGAGATGCCAGGTCAGTGCAGTAAAAGGAGAAGGAATATTGCATCTACTGTGTTGTAATGGCAACTTAGTTGTTGAAAGAAAATATAAAACTCAATGTTAATTGCCAATGGTGAAAGTAGGACTTTGCTCCAGGATTATTAACAAGCATGTGAGAGAAGAACATTTTGACCATTTAAAGCATATTTTTAGTCTATTTGAATGCCTGAAACCTAACAGTATGATTAAACAGCTGCTCTGGTTAAGGTTGGATATGCTCAAACCCAAGTATTTTCTGAATGTTTGCCTGTTTCCCACACTAACCAGGAAACAGTATTTTGACAGTTCTGAAGTGTTTCCTGTTTTTCTCTGTTACTTTTCATTTCTACCGTTTAAAATGTTTTTGTTTAAATAGATTGAGAGTTTTGACAGTAATTTTTGTAACATTTCTCTAAGCATGATTCAAAAGACAAAGTGAGCCCATTCTAAAATATTTTTACTAATGAGCAAAAATGCAAAAATCCCAGATGCTTGGCTGCATACATGAGCCGAGGGCAAAGTTTGAGCCCCCTGGTATTTACCCACGACCAATTTTAATGCTGCACAGTTCCCATCTTTAAAATCCTCTTCAATCATTAACTGATTTCTCGCAGTACAGCAACGGAGGTAGATTTCTTTCTTCCTGTCTTGCAGACTATAAACTGAGACAAAGCGATACAGTGAGCTGAAGAGCCACAGAGGGAGTTGCCATCAGTGCCTGCATTCAGAACACGATTTAATCTTTACATGATGGTAAAAATGGCTGCATCTTCCCTTTCACTCAGTTTCATCCATCTCTCTCTCATGTTCTCATCTATATTACACGTCTTTCTTCCCTTGCTTTTTACAAAAGAAATTCTGTTTCTTTTTTCCATCTGCTTGGTCTCTTCTTTCCCCATGAAAGCTCTGGCCCAGGGGAAAAGATCCTGTGTCTTGCTTTTGGATAATCTCTTCATTTCTTGGCAGGCAGTCAGGTAGAAAGCAAAGCAGAGAGCTTTGGCACAAGACAGAGGCTGAGTGTTTGGTTGTTTGGGAAATTTTTTTAATTGTTTCTAGGGGATTTTTTCCCCCATCTCTTCTTGGGAATGTTTCACTTAGGCTGCCCTTTCGTCCAGGGAGAGAATAGGAACCCATTATATTAAAGGCTGAGGTTTGGTGTTACAGTTATTCACAGGAAAGTGGGACTTTCCTTTTATTGTTCACAACAAACATTTTCGTTTATGAGAAGCATAATAAAAAGGCAGGTCTGAAGTTAGGGAAAAAGATGTTTTGCCCAACTTTAATCAGGTATGAATTGCCTGTGAAGTTTTACAAGAAGTATATTGTGTGAGCTAAAGAGCACCAGCTGATACTTCCTTTTCTTTTTGGATGCATCATTACAAAATAAATATGGGAAAAGATAAAGTGTAGGTATTCTAATGTTTCACACACACAAAAAAAATCCTGTTAAAAAATAACTGGTAATAACTTGCGGTGCTGGGTCTCTGCACATGGTCTGTCTCTGCTCTGGGTGAGCTGGTCTGTTCCCGAGTCTGTAGCACCTCCGCGTGGGCTGAGCCAAGAAAGTGATTCCTCCTCTCTGGTCGCATGATTCACTGCCAGCCAGCAATCATTTCCCACCTGCTTGGCAGCTCTAGGATGACGCATCTTAGAGGTGTCCATGCTAACTCTTTAACTGCCAGATTTCCATCATTTGATGGAAATAAAGTCCCTGTACTTTTTGGAATCAAAACATGACCCAGAACATTCAAATTGCCACCCATTGCCACCATGCAGCTCATCCTCGAATTCACCACAGAGAAGAATGGCTATTTCCTCATCCTGACAAAGTCAGCCTTGGCTGACACTGGGAACCTTCTGAGAGAGAGAAATGATGCAGAAAGAGCAGGAAAGTCTTGAGGTCCCTATGTCCTTACTCCATTCCTCAACTCCTTTGCCCATGCTCCGGGGCTGCTCATGAGGATAGCTGAGCTTTATTTTTATTTTTTTATTTTTTTTATTTACAGCTTCTCATTCTGGATCAGGATCACAAAGCCACTGTCTCCAGCCAGATGCAGTCCAGTCTCAGAGTAGAGGGGTGGGATGCTCTGTGATGTGGCTATTTTTCTGTATCGTGGGTAGCTGGTGTCATTAGCAGTTGCATTTGTGGGGGAAAAGGACTATTCAGTCGTGCTAGCAATTGGTCTTACATGTACAGGTACTTAAGCATGCACACACACAAACTACAGATGATGTATGGATCTGTTCCTCCTTTCTGGTAGAAGCCATATCCCTGCATGATGCTCATACAGGATGTGTAACAGTTGGAGTTTACATGATTGTTGCGCTACAGCTGACTAACGCTGAGTCCCTTGGCGACAGCTCTGAGTAGTCTTTAAATTCTTAACTATTTAATTATGATTTCTGTAAAGTAGGTATTCTCTAAATTATATGAGGTAGGTGTGCTCTCTTTTTTCTACATGTCCCACGTCTGTATAATAAATTCATAGAATCACAGAATCATTTAGGTTGGAAAAAACCTTTAAGATCATCAAGTCCAACCATTAACCTAGCATGGCCAAGTTCACCACTAAACCATGTCCCTCAGCACCAGGTCTATGCATCTTTTGAATACCTCCAGGGATGGGGACTCCACCACCTCCCTGTTCCAATGTTTGATAACCCTTTCAGTGAAGAATTTTCTCCTACTATCCAATCCAAACCTCTCCTGGTGTAACTTGAGGCCATTTCCTCTTGTCCTGTCACTTGTTATATGGGAGAAGAGACTGACACCCACCTCGCTACAACCTCCTTTCAGGTAGTTGTAGAGAGTGAGAAGGTGTCCCCTTAGTCTTCTTTTCTCCAGGCCAAACGACCCCAGTTCCCTCAGCCACTCCTCATAAGACTTGTGCTCCAGACCCCTCACCAGCTTTGTTGCCCTTCTCTGGACATGCTCCAGCACCTCAATGTCTTTCTTGTAGTGAGGGGCCCAAAACTAAACACAGTACTCTAGGTGGGGCCTCACTAGTGAGTACAGGGGGACAATCACTTCCTCAGTCCTGCTGGCCACAGTTCCTGATACAAGCCAGGATGCTGTTGGCCTTCTTGGCCACCTGGGCACACATGGTTCACATTCAGCCAGCTGTTGACCAACACCCCCAGGTCCTTCTCCACCAGGCAGCTTTCCAGCCAGTCTGCCCCAAGCCTGTAGCGCTGCATGGGGTTGTTACGACCCAAGAGCAGGACCCGGCATGTGGCCTTATTGAACCTCATACCATTGGCCTCAGACCATCGATCCAGCCTGTCCAGATCCCTCTGTAGAGTCATCCTACCCTCAAGCAGATCAACATTCCTGCCCAACTTGGTGTCATCTGCAAACTTACTGAGTTCATGAAGCACGGGGCACAGACTTTTCAGCAAATCTCGGGTTTTGTCTTCATACAAACTTACTCTGAAATAATTACAACAATGTTCTTACACGTTCCTTATTACTTCAGGGAAAGTCCATGAATGAACATGTTTGTTTCTGAGAAACTGAATTGTCAGCAAACAAAAGAATTAGCCTGTAAGGGAGCTTGCTAGAGGGGAAGAATAAAGCTGATCTAATTTAGGCAGATACAGAAAGGTAAAGTTTGGAGGCGTGAAGAGCCATGGTAGAGTTTACATTCCTGGAAAGCCACTCTCTGTAGTGGAGCAAAGTTCATGGGGAATTATGCAGCTAATGAATGAGGCGCTGAAGAGGGCAGAACTAATAAAAGATGAATCGACTCTGTGTGTCCAGAGGGAAAAAAACACTAGTCAGTGTTCAGATTAAACCAGCTTTGAACTATGCTCACTTCAGCCCCCTGTGTTTTGGCAGGAGGTGTTGGCAGTGTATTCTGATTCGTTTCAGCAGCATGGTTGAAATCATGAGTTTATTGTATAATTGCAAAAGCGGATAAAATAATTTAAAAAAAAAAACATTGTATCAAACCTTGCCCTTGCTTTTCCTCACTAAATGCCAAAGTGAAATTTCAAAAGACTTATTCTTCATTTGAAATTTTTAACAAAATATCTGTGTCACATTTTGTAAAAAGTCCGGATGGATTGTTCTCCAGCCGTATGTTTGATGTTCCTGTCATAAGGGATAACACGCTAGTAAAATCTTTGTTTTAGGGATTAGATGACATAAAAAATAAGCATATATTATTCATACCATTTACATATGCCAGTGGTGCAGAAGGATTTGGGCTATGCTGACAGCTGATGGTAAAGTTTGCATCATACATGTTTTTAGTTCAAATGCTAATACTTGCATGTACAAATGCACTTCTAGAAATGCAATTTTATGTGTTTGTGTCATTTTGAAACCTTCTTTCTAATAGATACGTTCTGGTATAATTCAGTCAATTAAAATTGGAAGTAACATCTCAAAAAAGCATGAAAAACATTATTTTTTTTAATGATGAAAATATTTTCCTATTCAGAATGATTTAATAAACTCATACCAAAGATTAAATTGCATGAAGAAGATCACTTGTGAAATGAAACCTTTTTAACTATCATCTAAAAAATTATAATTAATGCTGACATTCACAACCCTTAATTACCCACAGGGTTTTTACAGAAACTGATGTTTTCACTGGGAAATTTCTGGTAGGAATATTAAAGTTACTCTAATATGCGAAAGATCCTGTATTAGGGAAATACATGAATAATTCACCCTCCACTATGGCTCTCCAGAGAGACATGTTTCTCTCTGTGCATCCTTTTCTATGTGCAAATATTGGGAAAAGTCTCAGAGCAAAACTGGATGTGCTGTGTTAGCCAAAGTTTCCTTCCATCTGATCACAACCCCTTTTAAGAAGACACTTAGCCATTTTTGCACATCCATCACACCCAGGAGGAAGGTTGGTCCGCAAAGCCCAGTCTGGTCATTGTCCAAGATGGACACACATTGAAAACCAGGTCAATCTGTAGATGTTTATCTGGGACATGATGGGGACTAGAGCAGTCATGAGAGTGGCAGTCACCCTAAGGTTCAAGGTCAGGTTGGATTGCACTTTGAGCAACTTGATCGAGTTGAAGATGTCCCTGCCTATGGCAGGGGGGTTGGACTAGGCGATCTTTAAAGATCCCTTCCGACCCAAATCTTTCTATGATCCTCTCAAACTCCATCCTGCTAACATGATGCTGAAAGCATCCACATTTTGCCACAAAAGCAGCTCTTCACCAAGAGAGCTGATGACAAACTGACCTGCCGTCAGAAACTCCATTTTGTGATGGGATTGCATCTTGAAGCTTGATCTTATTCAAGATCTCCAGTATTCCTGCAGGGAGAAAATGTCAATGCTTTCATGTAATATCAAACCATGCAGTTCATTCTGATTTTGCCTTATTTTAAAATAGAAAACCAAATAAAATGCTTTGGTAAAAAATAGTTTTCCCTACTAAAAATGCTGTGATGCATTTTAGTGTGGTAGGAATTTATTTCTAGATCCCTGTAAGCTCTGCTTTCCATGAAACATCAACTCTGCAAACCTAAGAATTGCAGCATCTGTTTATAGTTTTGAAGAAATGGTACATTTCTACCCCAAAGGCATGGAGCACTTTGAAAACGGGAATCGTAGCCGTTCTAATGTCTGCTTTTCGCACACAAATAAAAGAAGTCGGTATTGTTGTGGAATAAGCACAGAGTCTGTTTTGCAGACTCAGGTCAGGCAGAAAAGGTTTGCTTCTACAGCTGTGAGAGAGAAGGTGGAGCGGCAGAGGTCTGACCCTCTGTCTGTATGAGCTCTGATGTAAAACAAAAGTGCTGGAGCTCGTATGCATTTACAGCAGATAAAAACCTGCCCAGTGAAAGGGCCTGACGTGGCAGAGCAGCATCTGCATGGAAGGAAGTACAACAGCTCTTGGTTAAGAGTGGATATACCCCTGCCTTCCTGGTGACTCAGGATCTGCATCCCCGTAACCTCAGCATACCTCTGTTCAACTCATCCCTCTTGGTCCTGATGCTGCTGTGTCCTTGGCCAACTTCTAGGCCTGTATCCACAGTTATGTATAATTTTACAGTATCGTGATTTTCAAGCAGAGCTCCTATTTGCGGAGGGAAAGGTCTGTCTCCTAATTTCCAAGGATACTTCACAATAACTTTAATTTCTCCCTTCTTTGTCTTGCACCACAGATCCATATCTAAAAATGGGGCAATATTTGAATATTTCTTACAGAGAAGAGCACGTATCAGACTGATAGAGTAAAACAATCCCTGTATTGAGTTGTGTGCAGGAGCTGGATTATACTGGCCATCCTACCCGTGGGGTGTCCTTCGAGAAACCTCTCAATTGCATGGACAAAGTTGGAAAAAACCTACACATTAAGGGGAAAAAATAATACCTTGTCCTGCATCCGTCTGTCAGTAGGTGGCTCTGCAAGCCATGGTGTTGCCCGGTTAACCATTGCGTCGTGGAGACAGCTGAGGCTCCAGATGAGTGGAAGCCGGGCTGTGCGCCCTTGTGCGGTTCTTGCTTTCTGCCTGGGCAAATTTGAGGTGCCCCAAAACCTGCAAACAACGGGTTTTGTCTAACCCTTGTTCTTTACGACATCTTTCCCAGCTTGACCTTGTTCTTTTCTGACAGAAATCCATCCTGTCCTTTCTGCTTTGGAGGTCCAGCTCATGATGAGCGCACAGTTCTTAATCATACCCCATCTCAGCCGCGCTCTGATGTCTTTAGCTGAAGGCCGATGACGTTACCTGGGTGAGTACATCAATACGAGAGCTCCTGCAGCCCCAGCGGGCCTGTGCAGGCAGCGCTGCAGCCCTGCCCTCCAGCCTGCAGCATCCGAGCTGCCTCACATACATTGGCATCGCATCTCTGCCTGCAGTGGAGATACAGCTGTTAGCTGTTGGGTACCGTCAGGCACCGGAGAGGTTAAGTCAGCAGCTGTCATCTAACGTACCGCAGAAAATACGACTCAGAACAGAGTGTTTTATCATCTCCTTTCCACGCCTGATGCTGGAAGCCTCTAGAGGTCCAGTCTGCTTGACTTTTTTTCCTATCTGGCAACTCAATTTTACTGGCGTTTCTCTCTTGTGACTGTGCACAGTCAAAAATTGCATTTTATAGATAATACACTTAGGCTGGGGATGCAAGCCAATTTAAAAAGCGCTCATGGAAATCTGAACAGCACAGGCTCGGAACAGCCAAGGAAAAGGTGCATCCTTTCCAGCTAGAGCCCTTTGCAGCAGATTGCTATGGAGATATCAGGAAGATTTGTCATGGGTGGCAAGCCTGGGGTGCCTGGGGAGTTTAAATTACGTAAACAGATCATTACCTACACAGTAACATACAGGCTGGACAGGAGGAGTTGCAGCTTTACCTGATATCTAAAACGATGGGCTTGTTCTCTAAAATTCTGGTACTGCACCTGTAACAGTGTTATGTGTACTCTCCCTTACCACACAGGTTATGATTAAAAAAGGTCTCTGAAGTTGCTCTGGTAGTGGATGGCACCATTTCTACACTGTCATGTACTGAAAATGCACAGTAATTTTTTCCACAGGCGACTGAAATATGTAGAACCGACCTGAAGGACATTGCCTCTGAATGGGGAGCATGGTCATGTCATCAGATCTGGGCTGAAAAGCCCACCTTTTCCACACTAAACCCCTTCAGAGCCCTTCTCTCCCCAAGGGGCACATGTTGTTCTGCCTGTACAGAACATTTCCACAGCTGGGACCCCACCTTAAACTGATACTTCAAGACTGTCATCAATATTTTGTTATTTTTTTTAAATTTTTGTTGCCTTTCCTCCCACCATTTCCACCTTTCTATTTATTTTCCCTATGTCTGAATGTTTGCATTTATGAAGATAAATGCCATGCAGAAGTGAAACAAGAAGCTTTCCCACTTGAATTTCCACAAAGGGAAATCCTTGCCCCTGAGCTGCCAGAGAAGATGCTTGCTTGGTGGCAGTGGGCCTGGTCTTAGAGAGGGACACAAAGGCCACATCTGCATGAGTGCAATGTCCAGGCACTGGTGCTCAGTTGTCTGCACGGTCATCTTGGTGGGACAGTCCTAGGCACAAATTTGGCCCCAGCTCTGCCCAAGAAATTTCCGAGGTGGATTCAGGACTTAACCCAACACAGGGACCATCCCCAGCAGCAAACTGGCTGCACCTTCCCCTTTAAAGGGTAAAAGTGTAGTAGTATAGATGCAGCCTTATCACACCAGGCAACCTCAAGGTCAGAGAAAAGGCAAAGAAGAGTTTCATAAGACAAAACTGAAAGTGATGATGTGTCAAAATGGAAATCAAAATGTTGTCTCGCAGCAATGCTGAGCTTTGGCTCTCTTGACAAATTCCAGGCGAATCAAGGCAAGAGCGTGCTCATTTGGACAGACAATGCTTTCCCGGCCGAAAGCCATTCCTTCAGGGAAGCTGGCACAGCCTGCCCAGCGCACAGAACAAACCACGCTTTGTCTGTTCCCACCTGCCCAACACAGCCCAGCATGCAGCAGGGTCGGCTTCTCCGGGGGATGTCTCACAGGCACTGCGTAGCACAATTTGGAAGGGAAATATATAGAGCTCCAGTTCACATGCATTGAAAATATAGCTGCGTACATCTACAAAGTCCTTGCCCTGCTTTTCAACTCAGTCCCACATCCTCACTGGAGCTACAGCTCCCCAAACGGATCTGACAGTGCGGAACTGGTGTCTGTGCCTTGGCTGGGCTGGACCGCGGTATGGGCACCTTAGTGCAAACCCACCTTCACGGATCAGTTTGGTGGAAATGTGAAGCTGTGAACTAGAGCAAGAAAGGCACCAGGTGCTTTCCCTTCTGTCCCACCTGCTCTGCTTTTGCAGAAGGCGTGGTCACAGCAGGGAGACACAGGATCAGTGTCAGACACCATCGCTGGATTGGGCAGAGCTTGTGTGTCGCAAGAGCCCAGATTGCAAGATACGTCCCAGGAGGTCCAGCCCCTCGCTGCAGTCATCATTTGGGTGAGTCACCTATGTCAGCAATCACCAGGGACTTCAATGGCTGCTCAGATTTCTAGATTTTACCAAGCAATTTGCAAAAGGTCCCAATATCTCCTCTGGAGGAGCCCTATAGACCTGAAAGGGCCACCCAAGCCATGTGCAACCTGCTGCTGCAGGGGCTGCCCAGCACTGTCGGCACCCTGCGGTCCTCGACCTTTCCATGCCTCGCTTCTTCATCTCTGAGCACAGGGAAGGAGACATCATTCGACCAGGAGGAATAAGGCAGGACTCAGCAACCCTGTAGCTCAGACCAGGACAGCACTGCATGGCGCCAGGGCAGTGCTTTGGTGGACTGTAGCCTTAGGAAAGAACAGCAGTTCCTCCCTTCCCTTCCATCTCCTCGGCTGCCTCTCCACATGTCCTCCAGTCACTCCTTTCCTCTTTCTCTGGTCCCTGTCTCTTTCCCACTGAGCCGAACTGCAAACCACTGGTCTGCCTTTGGCTTTGCAGGCTCCAGACTGAGACCACGGCCAAAACCTGTGCTGGGGCCCTTCTACCCGGGCTCAGTCTTGTTAATTGAAAATAAAAGCAAACAGGAACTGGCCTCCTTGCTGGATTTTATCATCGCTCATCCAGCTTGGGCAGGATGGGACAGGGTGAAGGTTGCACAAGGAAGGTATTTGATGCCATGTAGAGGGCCAGCTGGGTGGGGAGGTGGCGACAGGACACTAAAATCTTTGGAGGATATGTTGCCTATGGATGACTTCATGACTCTTGGCAACACAAAAGAGTCTTGCTCTCAGTATTGGGGCCCGGGGTGGCATACCAGGGCATACCAAAAGTATCCCAGGCTGGGCCGACTGGGAAATGGCACAGCTTCTCAGACATTTTTGGATGAACGGTGTGTTTTGTGTTTGATGACTAGGCTTTAACGTATTAATGCCTGCTTTACCCTGCTGTGAAATGGGCCCCACCATTTTAGAATTATGATCTTTATTAGCCCCCAAGAGGTGTTTCAAAGCAGCCCCAAAGGATAATAGCCTGTGTCTAAAAACCTGGATGTAGCAATTTGTCTCAGGACCCTGACTGTGTTATCACTCAAGGGCTCAAATCTGTAATCAAAAGCTCAGCTGAGCTCCACTTTCCTTAAAACATCTCCCTCTCTGAGCATCATCTTCACATCAGCCTGCTGGTACGCAGCAGCAGGGAACACAGCAGCTCCTTCATCACTGAGCAGTACCAGCGAAGCTATGCACGGCTGCAATTTTAAGTTCTGATATGCAGAAGCAAAGGACGTGTGGAGCTGCTTCTTTCAGCAGTAAAACCCCTGTCCCTATTTCACCAGGGGTATTTATTGCTGGTGGTAGCCCCCAGCCTCAAATTAGTGTCTGGATACCCTGAGCGTGTGCACAACGAGGGCCCGCGGGTGCAGGAGTGGAGGCAGGGGCGGCGAGCGCAGTGCAGCACTGGATTTTGGGTCTGTGCTCACAGCAACTCCTGCACACGTGTTGGATGGTTGGAACAAGACACGTCTCGGAGGGACCCGCAGCAACGAGGGGAGCGATGTGGGTGGGGGACTTCTGGCTGCGTGGCAGTGCGGGAATGAAAGGGAAAAGCCACATTGGAAAGAAACATTTGTTCGTCTGTTCAGCCTTGTCTGCACCTATGTGCTTTGCCAACCTCACGATAATTTGAGTTCGGCCTGGCTAAGTCCCCCTGAAGGATATGACATGGGTCATTCCCTTTCCTATTAGCCTGCCTTCCCCTCTCAATGACCTCCATCATTGACCTTCTTCAAAATCTGACATCAAATTCAGAGTTTCTCTATAATAATATAACAAAACCCAGCAATCAGTAACAATTCTCCAGGTATCTTTTGTATTGAACAGAGGCATCTGCCGTGGTCTGTCCCGGCAGCTCCCCCTCCCCTGAGCAGCCCTGAAACCACTGGGAATCCGGTCACTTTTATCCAAATGCTGCCAGGTATCTTGGAAGCCAGATTCGTCTTCAAAATTTCCTGTGTTTCCAAAACAAAACTCTGCAGGATTTTGGTTCCATTAGCAGTGTTTGAGGTTTCCTTCCAATTCCACGTGAAAATAACGCTGCAAATCCCAGCATAATACTAAGGAAATTGGGCTTCCCGGTCCGCTCTGGCATTGTCAGCCCTCTTACCTCCCCTCTGTTGTGCCTCCGGTTGCTGAGACACGGAGGGACCACCATGCTGATTTCAGGGAACACTGTGCCCATTTAGGGAACAATGTGCCCGTTTTTCAGAAGAGCAAGGAGAGGACAACAAGGTCTTACACTAAGCCAAAGTCCAAGACTTTCCATATCCTTCTATTGCATTGCTCCCAGCAACTCCCTTCCCTTCCTCTGTTGAAGAAAAGACAGGTTCTTCTTGAGGTCTTCCCACAGAGGGGCTGCTGTAGGCCAGTAGCTCACGGGGTGTAGGATAATCCAGGCCTACTGAAAGGAATGACCTGTGCAACACCTAGTTGGCCTGAAATGGTGCAGATAGCTCCAAGCAAAATAAAATACTCGGTTTCCTTAACTGGAAACTGGAGGGAGAGCTGCTAATTCCAGTGCTGTTCAACTCTGGCACTCATTTGAGGGCAAAAATAAATATCATTGCTGGTAAAAGCTGGGGATTGCAGAAAGATTGGTGGGATAACAGTAACCGCAGTGACAGAGAAGTTGTACTGTGCCCTGTGTCTCTTCCAGCAGTGTAGGATAACTATCACTCCATGCAGTGGGATATACTGGGGAACGAGGAACACGGGCAGTGTCTATAGGATGGGGACTCAATGTATCCTGAAAAGGATTTGAGGGATTTAAGGGGATCATCTGCACCAGCTCACAGTGCGATGTTGCAGCAAAAAGGACTGAGGCTGAAGAACAGATGGGGAATTCGTGCTTTAGTCAAACACAAGCTGTTGAACTCAACACGAGGAGCCGGTTACATGTTATAATTCAGCGTCAAACAAGAAATCAAACTAGATGTTCCAACAGAATGTAAGTTTCTGATTTGCCAAGGGTCACACATGATGTTTATCATAAAGAAGAAACTTGATGACACGTCTTTGAAGCCCCATGGCCAATGTTCATCCTCTGAATCTCTCTCCCTTACATGAGAAATACAAGTTTTCATTCCTTTTCCCTTCCTTCCCCTTTCCTCTGATAAGCAGTGGGCTGGCTGTGATTGTTTAAGGCTGCACCCAGTGCTGTTAGTGGGAAAGCCGCTTTTGAGCAGAAATTCTGATTACAGCACAACCTCGCTGCCATGCTGAACCTTGTGCTCAATCCTACCTGGATCCTATAGTACCAGTCCTCTACAGATCCCACTGCTGTGGGCACCCACTGCAATGTGAAACATGGGTCCAAGGACTTGGTCCAAAGGTTCTCCTGGTCCCTACTATAATTGTCCTGGGTCTCAATATAGTTTACTCCACCTGTGCAACCTGTTGTAGGTGACCCTGCTCTGGCGGGGGGGTTGGACTAGATGATCTCCAGAGGTCCCTTCCAACCCTGACTATTCTGTGATTCTGTGATTCTGTGACTGCTCTACAGTAATGGTGGGTCACCAGTTCAAAGAGGCTCAGAGCTAGGGTTCGGTTTGGAAAAACATCCAAAAGGGTGAATGCTTCTGGAGTGCTGGCAACACTTGTTGACTTGATGTCAGAGCTGCTACTCCAGAGACGTGGGAAGTGACATGCGGTTCATCTGGGAAGCTTGGCAGTACTTTCACTGCAAGCAGTTCAGCTGTGCTCCTCAGGGAGAAGAGTAGGAAGTGTCCTCATTTCCCCAGGAGCACGAGGCACAGCGTACTTTTAGCATGTGTGCATGAGAGCAATACCTTCACCTGGGTACTGGGACCAAAGGACATTTCCTTCCATCTCACAGAACCACATCACAAGGGAGATACAGTGGTAATACACAAGAGATCAAAGATGGGTTTTGCTAGAGGGCTGGGAAGAGAAGGGTTATAAGGTCCTTTCCCATCTGAGCCTTTGGCAAATCTGCTGGAGTTGCAGAGAGAGCCTCTGTGTCCCCGCTGGCCAAGAGCTGAGCTGCCTGGGAGAGACAGGAGGAAGTCCACGGAGGGGTGCTCTGGGCAGGGTTGCTAGTAGGTTCCCTGTGGTGAGAGATGAGCCTGAAGAGCAGCAGGGAAACCATGCGAGTCAGCACGTTTGCCTCTTCAGTCATGGCTGTGTTCAGGCTCTCAGCTGTAGGAAACATCCTCCTTCCCATGTCTTTTCACACCCAGCTTTTCATGGCAAAACCAGAGTTAACATCACCACAAATGCAAGGAAAGTCCAGAGAGCTATGGCTCCCTGTGGTGAGATCTCCACACTGACCTGCTCTGGTAGTCAAAGAAGGTGCATCTTCTTGTTTTGGACCAAGGATGACGTTTGGTCTTAGGAAAAGTGGGAGGAGGAATGAGGCAGACTTCATGAGGCTGTTCCTTGTATGGGACCTGCTGAATGCTCAGTAATTTTGTTACAGATCCTGTAAAAGCAGATCTGCTTGATAAACCTGATAGGTAGAGGCTTGCTGGGACTGTTTAGTTTGAGGAAGAAGAGGCTGAGGGGAGACTCTCTCCAACTATTTGAAAGGACACTGTAGAGAGGTTGGTGCTGGTCTCTTCTCACAGGTAATTAATGACAGAACAAGAGGGAATGGCTTCAAGCTCCAACAGGGTAGATTTAGACTGAACATTAGGAAAGAATTTTTCACAGAAAGAGTGGTCGGGCATTGGAATAGGCTGCCCAGGGAGGTGGTTGAGTCACCATCCCTGGATGTGTTTAAGAGCCGTTTAGATGTGGTGGTGGAGGATATGGTGTAGGGGAGACCTTTGTAGAGTAGGGTAGATGGTTGGACTCGATGATCCCAAGGGTCTCTTCCAACCTAGACAATTCTATGATTCTATGACTCTATGATTCCCATTTCAAGGTAGCCAGTGGTGTTGTATGACTGTCGTTCCTCTGTGTGGCCTCAGCCATCCCCATCTTTGCTCCTGGACTGGAAGGGCAGCCTAGCTGTTTCATTATTAACCCCCCCCCAGGGAAGATACTACTTTGCTAAGACACCCTGTGTGGGCATGGGGATTTCCCCAGACATTCAGATGCCCAACACCTGCTGATTTCCACAGGATTCACTGGCTAATGTCGTTTTGGAGAGCTGGATTGTGGACACAGTTGCACAGCTGGTGCATGCCTTCGATGGGCTGCCACTGAAAGGGACAGGCATGTCCCATTCCCCCTTCGCACCAGCTCCACACCCGTCCTCTTGCTTGTGCCTGCACGTGGCCATCGGGCAGCTGTACAGCCTGTCCCATCAGTGAGTTGGAGTCTCCTCTGCACTTTAAGAGCTGCTCCAGCCCAAGCATGCTGACTTGGATGGTTCATGAGGAGTACTGGGAGGTAAAACTCAAAATGAGTGGAGGCATAGCGTGGTTTGAGGCTCCTCTATCTCTGGGCAGTACAAGTGACTGCCCCCCCTCAGGCTGCATACACCCACTTCAGAGTGGTGNATGGTTCATGAGGAGTACTGGGAGGGAAAACTCAAAATGAGTGGAGGCATAGCGTGGTTTGAGGCTCCTCTATTTCTGGGCAGTACAAGTGTCCCTCAGGCTGCATGCACCCACTTCAGAGTGGTATTTTTTAAGAGAAAAGATGAGGAAGCATTAGGTATAGTGATGATACCAATTTTAGCCAGAGAGGAACACACTGCAGAACTTGTGTGCAGGTAAAAGCAATGCTGCAGATGGGAGAAGGACATATGTGCTCCCATGCTCTCCATGCCCAGGTACAACTTACTGTGACCATCCACAAACATGGGAATCTTTGGGATCTTTCCCTTCTGAAGCCAATGATGAAAGAGCAACTTATGGATTCAGCTGAAATTTAGCTCCCAAAACACCAAGTCAGGTTGGCTGCAGGTGAAAACCAGGCAGACCCTAAAGAAATAAAGAAAATCTCAGCAACAGTGAATGATAAGTAGCGACTGACCAAAGTGGCAAACTAGCAAGACAGGGGATGTGGTCAGAGAAGCTGCCATGGGACAGCCTGGAGGGCAGGAGAGAGAGAAGGGGAGATACTGCAGGAGAGACTATAAAGCTTGTGATTGTGGAACAGAATCAAATGTCAGGAGAAGCTACTGATGGGCAGCGTTCGAGGGGCAGCAGGTGGGGAATAGCCAGAGGTGATAAGGTGTATCCCATACTCTGCTGGTTCCCATCAGATGTTTCCGGACACAAGGACACGGTCATCATAAAATGGTTGACAAGGTACTGGTCATCTCTTTTGGGGGGAAATCCAGTGCCATGGGATGTGGGTGAGTCCTCCAGGACCAGCTGAAGGAGCAATGGCCCAGATAACCTGACAAAGGCTTCCTTCACAGTCACTCAGTCCCTTGGGCCGCTTACAGACCCAAGGCCAAGCTCAGATCTATGACAGTGGTGGCACAAAAGTCACCCGACCTTCTCCTCTACCATCTCCATTACCCTGCTGTGAACCTGACACATCGCTCTTGTCTGACAGTGCCCTCCTGTGCTCGGTAGAGGCTCAGCCTCAGGACAGGAGCCCTGGAGGCAGGGAAAGCCGGGAGCTATAAGACTGGGCAGTGGTGGGCAGGAAGCATGAGGTATTTGACGGATCACCCATTTCTCAGGGGAAGGGAGGTGTCTTCAGCCCAATGAGTCCTGGGACTGGGATGAGGGGATGATGGAAGGACAGTAGTGACACATCTCCCGCTTGCCAGTTCCCAGGAGGGTGCTGAGAGATTTCCACTGCTCTGTGTGCCAGGGCAAGGCGGGACAAGCCAGTCGGGCCGCTGGTCCCTGAAGGACACTGTGCCAGGGCCAGCACTGCAGCCATGCCCTCCGCCTGGACGCTAGCAAAGCTGTTGCTCTGTCTGGGCCAGCTCTTTGCTCCCTGAGCATTTTGTCCTCCGATATTGTCTTTCTCCTCCTCTCTATCACACGCATTTTTGGCATTGCTGATGCTCATTCATTTTTAACGCTGAATACACTTTTCCTGCTCAAAGCCTTTCCTAAACATCAGCTAATGAAGCCTCCGCGCTCCCCTCAGAGACTGGCATCGGGCATGATTATCCCCGTGGCAGGGATTTGCCCAAGAGCATGAAACAGGTCAGCTCCAGCACTGGACTTGAGCCCGGAGCCAGAGAGCCCCAGGGCTGTGCTCAGGCCAAACGTGTACTTCTGGAGCATCCCACCCCCTTCCCCCTGGGACGGGCACACACAAGCGGTGGGTGAAGCCTCCAGCCAGGGTTGGGGTGCAAAGTGCCACATGTGCTTTTGAAGTGACTGGCCAGGCTGGACGCGGCTTTGGGCAACCTGGTCTAGTGGGAGGTGTCCCTGTCCATGGCAGGGGGGTTGGAACGAGATGATCTTCAAGGTCCCTTCCAACCTAAACCATTCCATGATTCTATGACTGCCTCTACGGGCTAAGCTTCACACCCAAACTGCCACAGTAGCTCTAAAGCCATACACAATATAGGGGATAAGAAGGGTCACCCTCTCTGTCTGTACCAAACTTGTCAGCTACAACTGCAGAGGTGTTTTGTTCCTAGCAGAAGCCATCCATCACCCAGTTTAAGGCTATAAACAGCACTTCTGTGGTGAAGGATGTGCGATATTAGCCCCAAAGCCCCTGTGTCTGAAGGGTAGATTCATTCACCGGCCTGTCCAGGTGTAAAAGAAATAAGCAATTGTAAAAGAAATAAGCTTTTAAGTGATTTAAGTAACTTTGGCCTTGTTAGATTTTTTATATATATTTTGAGAATAATCATAGAATGATTGAAGAATAGAGGTAATTGTATACGGTTGATTAATAGAATACTGGCGCTTAAAGACAATATGACCATTGAGCTACAACTTCAGAAGAGGAACTGGAATGGAACGATAAGAGTCAGCTGAAAATTAAAGAACTTTTGGAACTACTGAAGAATGAAGAACTGGGAGACTTTAAAGAAACACTAAGAGCGTGCCAGACAGAAATATCAATTATGTAATGTTGTGTAGAATCATACATATAGAAGATGTATTTTGTTAGCCGCTTGCCACTCGCTGAGGTGATGGCCCAACTCTGAGCTGTTAATAAAGAAAACCGAGAGGTACCCACACTCTGGTGAAATTCTTTAACACCAGGTTCCTCTTGCCTTGGTGTGCCTTGCCCAGGGAGCTTCCCAGAACCAGCAGCTATCTGCATCCCAACACTAACTGCCTTCAGCATCATTTTTATTATTATTATTGTTATTGTTGTTGTTGTTATTATTATTATTATTATTATTATTATTATTATTATTATTATTATTGTTTTCTCTATGTATTTCTGCTTTTTCCTAGAAATGGCAAGTCACTAAAGCGTTGGAGGAGCAGCACGCAGCGCAAGCAGAGCGGGAATGGTCAGGGGATCTCCTCCGTGCAAAAGCATTCCCTACTTTCCAGACATCAGCTTTGCTCGCAAGTGGCAGCCAGATCATGTGAGGCAAAACCAGAGAGCGGCAGCCTCTGTGATCTGCAGTGCGGAGCCGGTGCATCTCGTCGCCGCAGCGCAGAGGTTCCCGGGGCCGGCTGGGCACCGAGGGATGCCTGTGCCTGCAGGCTGCCTCGCACGTTCGCAGCCGGCCCCGTTGAAGGACGCCCCGCTCTTTATGTCAAGCTATTTCTTAATGTGTTTTCTTTCCTAGGTGGCATTTCGGGGAATATGCAAATGTCACCGGTGTATTAAATGAGAGAAAGATGAAACACAGTGAAAGGCCCATAAAAATGAAATGTGCGTATGCCTCACCCTCCCTCTTTTCTACTCGCATTTTTCTTTCTGTGCATCTGAAGCAGAACAGCTACAGTAGGAGCAAAACCAGCAAGGAAGGAACTGGGCAGAGAGCGGGCTGGGGAAAGGGCATGTCAAGTCATTTGCCTAAGCCCAAAAAAAACATGAGTTAGAGTGGCAAAATGCTTATATCAGTGCCAGCATGACCCCGTTATAAGGTGTTTTTAATCATCATCATCAGACCCAAACTGCCCGCTGCCCTCCGGGGCAGGGTGTGCAGGGGCTGGCCGTTCCTGCAGCTCCTGGCCACAGCCCCATGCACCTCCCGCTCTCCCCGGTGATGCCCACCTGCACCGCCGAGGGACCGCATCCTTGTAACGAGGGGTGGCAGGGATGCTGCACGTGTTTGCTGTGGTTCTCCAGGAGCAGGAAGGCTGTAGGCATCGCTCCCAGGGCTGTTCAGCTTCCCAGGTCAGGAGGAGCAAACCTGCCCTGCACACACAGGGATGTGTGCCAGGGCTGCTTAAAATCCTTCCGAATGGGATGCTGTAGGGCAATATCAGCTCTGATGGTAGTGCTCTTACTTACTCCAAAGTCCTGCCAGTGCATTGATTCACATGATTTATTTGGAGCATCAATGAGGAGAAGTAATACACATAGGGCCTTCTTTGATAAAGTTGTTTTGGGGATTAAAGCATATCTGTATACAGGCGGTACCAGGAGATGCAGTAACGGGGAAGTGCAGACCCACACCCTTAGCTGGCCGTTATTTGGAAAACAAATGCACAAATGAAAAGGTGCGGCAGATATTTAGTGTTTAGGTGATGTGTAATGATGCGGAGTTGTGTGTGCACCTGGGGAAGTTAGAGGGGAGCCTGTAGCCTTGCTTTCCTAGACCATATGTTACCCCAGATCTGCCAGAGAAGCGCAGCAGCATGCAAGAATGGACACGCTTGAAAGACGACATTTATGCCCTGAGACCTTGTCTCACCCCGCAGGATTATGCCCGATAATCCCAGGGTGATAATGGCAGTGATTTTTGCTTCATCACCTTCTTTGCTTCAGCCTTGCTCGGAGGGGATTGGCTGTGTCGCATCCTGACCCCAGCAAAGCAGGAGCACTTCTGTTCGCAGTCACAGCCACGGAAACATTTTTCCAGGTTTTTTTTTTTTTTTTGCTTTTATTTTCATCTCTTTCACCTGAGATTGATCTTACTGCAACGAGTCACTGACTGCATATGTAAGAGATAATACTTGGCTAAATGCACAGAGGAGCACAAACAAACATTAAAATGTGCCAGAAATCAACAGATTTACACCAATTTTCAATCCTGGTGATTTCAGCCTGGTCACCAAACCAAAGTTGAGTTTATCCACTTTGTATGTGAGCATCTATAAAATCGACATGTGCAACCTACAAGCAAGTATATGCGAGCATATTCCCGTGTCTCCACGATTTACCACCTTCCTGAAATTGTCCCTCTGTGAGTACAGAGCAGATGTCGACATTATACTTCTAATAAATTCATCGACCGTCCAGTTTTGCATGCAGACATGCTCATAATTTTTTTTTTCTTTAAAATGGAGCAGAATCCAAACAGAGGAAAGAATTAGTTATCAACAACACCCTCCAAAATGGGAGAGCGCATGAAAAGCCAGAAGGCAAAGCGGAGATGGGAATCTGGTGCCTTGGAAAGTCTGCAAGCGGTTTTATGTGTCAGTCGTATTTTACTGTCTTGTCCACTGTGACATGAATCTCTCCCCAAATCTGCATGTAAAAATGCCACTGCCAAATTATTAGCTATTAATTATATGCTGGATTCAAGCGAGAATTACCATAATGTGCCACCGCATCCATAAATATGAGATCCAACAGGGGCAGAATGGCCTTTTGTTTCCCTCTGCAGAATTATATGCATGACCCAGTTTTTCCTAATACTGCAGTGGCGGGAGAGACATAGCATTGTTTGTTCAACACAAAATGGGGAGGGAGAAAGGGCTCTGTTTTGCAATGTACAGTAAATAAACTCTTGGATTGCAGAATTAGACCAGAGAAAGGATGCTCGAATCTCTTGCTCCAGCCAGCAGTGTGTGCAGCGGCATCTCACAGTTAATTAGAACATTTTCCCGAACTGTTTGGAGCCAATCTCAGAACCCAATTTCCATTTTAAGTACCCCTCTCCTCCATCCTGGGTCTCTTGGTTGTGATGCGGGTTGGTTACCCTGCTGGTCTGGGTGGCAGATGAGCCCCAGCCCCTGGTGCCTGTGGGTTTGGAGGGGCTCGGGGCTACCCCGGTGGCAATGGAAATGAAGAGGGCTCAGTGCTTTGGCTTGAATGCTGGTGGGACATCAAAGCTGGGAGGTGTGTGGTCCTCACCCCAAACAAAGAAAACTCAGCTCTCAGCCTGCGTGGTCATTGCGATGAGCAGTGAGAGACACCTCAGCCAGCTCTGGCTGGGGACAAACATAGGACAGGAGGTAACGGGCACAAACTTGAGCATAGGAAGTTCCATCTTAACATGAGGAGGGACTTCTTTCCTTTGAGAGTGGCAGAGCACTGGCACAGGCTGCCCAGAGAGGTTGTGGAGTGTCCTTCTCTGGAGACATTCAAAACCCACCTGGATGCCGTCCTGTGCAACTGCTGTAGGTGACCCTGCTCTGGCAGGGGGGTTGGACTGGATGATCTCTGAAGGTCACTTTCAACCCCTACCATGCTGTGATTCTGTGATTTTGGTGGCTGAATTTTCACAGCGGAGAATCCCCCCACCCTGGGCAGGGGTACATAAATATGGGAGATTGGGGAGGATCCAGTATTCTTGGAGAAATTCCAGTGCTGGTTTAAGGGTGACCTGATGAAGGGAAAAGGGCAACGCAGCGATTATCTACTATGTCTACACAACCTAGTTGCCTAAGGGCAACTAAGATGATTGAGGGATTGGAACATCTCCCTTATGAGGAAAGGCTGAGAGCGCTGGGACTCTTTAGCCTGGAGAAGAGAAGGCTGAGGGGAGACCTTATTACTGTGTACAAGTATCTAAAGGGTGGGTTGAAGGAGGATGGAGCCAGACTCTTCTCGGTGGTTCCCAATGACAGGACGAGGGGCAATGGGCACAAGTTGGAACATAGGAAGTTCTGTTCAAATACACGGAAAAGCTTCTTTACGGTTCGGATGCCAGAGCAGTGGCACAGGCTGCCCAGGGAGGTGGTGGAGTCCCCTTCTCTGGAGATTTTCAAGACCCGCCTGGATGCAGTCCTGAGTGATGTGCTCTGGGCAATCCTGCTTTGGCAGGGGAGTTGGACTAGATGAGCTCTAGATCTAGAGGTCCCTTCCAACTCTGAAAATTCCGTGATTCCCCCAAGAATCTAGGAAATAAGTAAGTACAACAGGAGTTCTTAAGACACAGCCACAGTGATGATATTATGCACAACCAACTCAGCACAGAAACCTACTTATGTCCTTATGGAGGTAATCTGGGAAGAGCAGAGGAAAAGAAGGCAGTGCTGGGAGGGCGCGCAGCTGTGCCTGGGATGTGGCCATGGCAGGAGATGTAAGGAGGAGGTAGAAGATGTTCTTCCAATTATCACGAACAGTCAAAGCGAAGGATGCTATTTTAATTACCCACAACTGGAAATAACAGGCAGGGACACAGCCCACCGGGTCCCTTGGATGCTGGGGATAATGTTTCAGCTCAGGTGGACAAACAGCCACCCAGGTCAGACTGTCACCACGAGGAGCCAGCTGGGAACCGGAGAGGAGAGTGATTTTGGGGAAAGCGATCACAAAGCGGCAGAATTTCTTTTTCTCACAAACAGGGAGATGCAAGAGCGGGGGCAGAGGGATAATGGATCCCAACCGGCTGATTTCGACACACTGCAGCCACACTGCCCGTGATGCAGAATGCAAAAGCCAGGATTGGGAAAATGGAGAACCGCCCACTGTAGAAGAAGATCAAGTGCGGGACCACCTGAGGAACCTGAAGGTGCACAAGTCCATGGGACCTGATGAGATACATCCGCGGGTCCTGAGG